>JANVCF010023900.1:0-14088 GCA_025388745.1 Hydrozoanthus gracilis
TTCGTTTCACGCTCTCCTTTGTCAACAAAACCCGGATCGTAGGACTTGGTTCCGAGGTACTTTACCTGACAGGAAAACAGATTGTAACACGATTTCTGTTTAGCGAGATAAAGCGTCGACAGGAAAAGGTGTAGTTACAAACCCAAGCAGTTTAGTTACAAGAAATTTTTTGTTCTTACCGATGTTACCTATGTACTTTTTTTAGTTTTAGAGACAACGACAGTTATTTTTTTAAAAAGATATTTTAAACTCTATTTGAAGAGAGGTACGAGAGATATTGCTTAGTTGAAGCTCTTTTAAAAAAAATTTAACTATTAATACAACTATTTAATTTGCTTAAGGTGTTTTACAAAAAAAAATTGAAAAGAGAGCTTCCGATAGCAAAAACATGGCACCAAGCAACTCATTTTACTTTTTTAGGAAAGATAGTAATATTTATAGAATATTAAGATTATGATAAAAATCAGGAGAGCAAAACTTTTTACAATAGATTCTTGAGTGACTGAAGAACAAGGTTTTTGAGGAATAATGCATAATTTAATAGTTTATGAAGATATGACATAAGAAACACATTGTTTTGTAGCAATAATAATTGTGTATTTTTTTCCAAGTAGTTATAGCAAGGAAGTGGTGACTCCAGCCTGATATAGATAAACAATCAAATTTTGAACTTGAGTGCTTCAGTGATACATTTGTAGTTACCCATTAGTTAGGCCTGCTACACTTTGTTATATGCTATTTTCTAACAGAACCATGGCCCTGCTTACCATTGAAAACTACCATGTTATAAAATAAAGCAAACAAGTAAACACGCTTTTGGAAGCTAACCCTAGTTTACTGGCAATCGTTCTGACCTTGTATCCTTTAATCTTCCCTCCAAGCATCGGTGGCTCTGTCCACTCAATTTCGATACTGTTTTTCTTAGTTCTAAGGACCTTAATTTCTTCTGGTGGGATTGCGGCTAATTTTGAGAGAAGAGAACGAATTTGAGATATGAAACTCATTTACATTTCCATGTTACTTGCAGTGAATACTATTTTCACTTCTAAGTATCTAATGGAGATCGTTATTTAACAGCACATTTCGTTATTAGGTTCCTAGTTTGTTGTTTTTTAAACTTAATGCAAATCAATTATATTCATAAACAACATTTTAGCCGTGTCATATAATGCTTACATAGGTTAAAAACGACCACGGCGGACTTTCCAGCAAACGCCCCGCCCTTATATCTGGCTTTACACACATACGCAGGACTGGTACAGGTCACGTGACAAGCGGACATACTCTCAGAGCGGCAAACGTGATCAGATATCATAGAGGCGATGTTAACATACGACGCTATGTGAGTTGAGGTGATGACTCCGTTAAAGGTTTTATGAGTAGAGGAAACGCTGTTCCCCTTGTACTGCCACTGAACCTCCGGGAGAGGTTGTCCAATGACGGTACAAACCAGATTCACGGACTGCTGAAAGGACTGCAGATTTTGATCTACCATTTGAACGGAAGGCACTGCTTCAACTAAAACAGAAGATGATTAATCCAGATCGTTAATCCATAAACATGGCACGGGACTCTGCATTCACGTTTTCAGCAACATGCTAAATATTAATCTTTTACGCAGTTATTATACAAAAGGTTAACCTTTCTTTATTCGTAGCACAACATATGTATTATCCAAAACTAAACAACACTACTTATACGCCCAGCTAAAGTGGTATGCAGTTTATTTCACATGCTAAGTTGTAATACAAACTCTGTGACTCAAGGCTTATTGAACCTGCCAAAACAATTGCGATTTTCGATAACGTCGTTTCACTTTTTCCATAATACTGTTGAACAACAAAAGGAATAGCTTAAACTTCGTTTGTTATTAGATTTAACTGTTCAAATTATTTATAAAACAAAAATTAACTGCAACAGATTTGTTTAACAAGCTACGGAAATATCAAAAACCAAAGGCCTCGGCTGCTATGTCTAGTTTCTGCAAAGCGATGCAGCACAGTCAGCCTTAGTCTACCACCCCCTTTTATAAAGAGTTGCCTTGCAACCTGAGGTTGGAATTTGTCATGAATGCGATTTGAAACCATAATGCAGCACTTGTTTTTTACAAATTTTCGAGCGCTACCTCGGCGCAAATGATTAACGTTAGTTCATTGCAGTTATATATCGGCGATTGATATATACCACTTTAATTTATAACCGTTGTTTATCGATTACTAAAACAGATTAGCATTAGTTTGTCGTTTTTTTTATCGGGAATAACGTATTTTTTGACGTGCAACAATTTTCTTTGCATGTTTGTTTTCTACAACGAGTGTAATTAGCAAGTCTTCTTCGGTAACATTCGCTCCTATCGAGGAACAAAATTCAAAGCTAGTGCGGCAGGCATCACTTGAATTGCAAACTTCTGCACTACCAAAGAAAGTGCTTCCATAGGTGGTCCAGTAATAACTACCTGTTAAAAAATTGATGTGCGACGTTAACCTCTCTCTTTGAAATTGCTGGCTCGTTTTGTAGCAGAGAAAGCTCTCTCGGTAGGGTTAAAAGGCAGTTACTCTTAAAAGTACAAGTATAATGAACGTGTTGGTTGTCATTTTATTGGCTAATTAGGTGAATGTTGGTCGAAATATACTATTTGAAAAGGCTTTTTCGTAAGTATATCAACATTCAATTAGCAGTTGCAAGAATGCAATTTCTTGTGATATTGTCCACCTACCGCCATCACAACCGTACACATCAAGTCTAAGACACATTTTCCCGACCGACGTCACCGGAAACACCCGGATGTTCGCAGTTGGTAGTTGAGCTGGGAGCCAGTTTACCTCTATCGTTGCGTTTTTCAAATGACTAAAAACCTGTGTAAGAGAGAAAATGTTTGGGAACTGAAAAATCAAAACTTCCCTACTAAAATCAAATCATAACCTTTATAAAGCTGCTAGCGTTTAGCGGGGGTTGGCTATTAAATACCACCATTAATTTTTGATGAACTTAAAAAAGCTGATAATATTGAGCATTCTTTATCGGAAGTTTTAAAGGTACTGAATATTGAACGTTTGTTCTTCGTTACACTTAACAATCCGGGTCGTCCTTTTGTTTGTTACCAACATATGGCTCAATTAGTTTAAATTTGAAAACTAATAAAATAATTTGACCATACTCGCACACCTTTACACAGCAGAAACGGCCGTCCTCTGTCGAGGGGCAATCGTTTATTAAACATTTAATGGATGTTGAATTTAGGGATGCAGTACTCTCCAAAGCATAAGTATTTCTTTGCAATCGCCAAGAAAACTGTTTCTTTACTTGTATCAACGATTCAAAACCTACCATTTTAGCGTTAGCGCTGTTTTTGAATTCCAACCAGGAACTTCTGTCTTCGCCGTAGCTAACATAATATGAAGTCACGTAGTTAAATCCGCCAGGGTCTCCCTGTGTAGCAATGCCAGTCACCGTCTTGACTGCACCGAAATTAATTTGAAGATAGTCACGTGATGTCGTGGCACACCAGGACGAAGCTCCGTACAACCGGCCGTCAGTCGCGATACCCGAGCTGGCCGATAAACTGGAATTTAGGATAGATCCGTCTTCTACACCAAGGGAATGCCTACAAGCTGCTGGACAGTTTTACAAATGAGTGTAATATGTTTGGTAATTTTGAGATTTTTTGTAAAACCGCTAATAGTTTGGTTAAAATTTAGTTCTTCTTGTCTATGGCTGAAATCTACTAATCGAAAAAAAATAACGTTATTCCCGAATCTCGATAAATGATGTGGAAATTATTGTTATTAACTATGCAATATGAGGTTGTTAAAATATGATACTTCACACTGAGTGGCATGTCAAAGCGAGGGTCTCGCGTGTCTCTTGGTTGGGACAATGCAATCCCCCGAATGATCTGTTCTAAGCGCTCGATCAGAGGGTAGAACGTAATGCAGTATAAGAAAGGATGGCTTTTTTATGTATGTAGAATAAGAAAATAATTACAGGAAAAAGATTTAGATAAATCAACAACAACTTTAATACGGGTCACAAAAACAATAGGAAAAGTTTGCTACGCAAGCAATGAAAAACCGTAATACTTGTCGAAAATCGTTGTTGAGTTTTAATTCGGAGTTATCAAGTTGATTTCCTATAAGGAAAATCAACCAAAAGTGAAACAAAATAGATTATTCAATTAAACCAACCGGGTTTCAGCTTTAACCTACTTATCTGTATATTGTTATACTTTTACCTTGCAAAGTACCGTACACCTCCACTCTGAGTACTGGATAGGAGTTATACGACGCAGGTCTGAACTGTATGAGTTTAGCTTGTGTCAGCTCTTTCAAGTTGTTTTTAACTATGGTAGAGCGGTCAGTGTTTCCTGCAAACACCTATAAGATATCCTGAGTTATTAGTTCAGTATAATATCTAGATCTTGTTTTTGCTACTGATAACTAAATTTTCCAAAAAAAAATGTTTCAACTGCATTTTAGCATAGTTTTCTTTTAACTTATTTATAATTTTTGCTATCATTATTTTTTTTTATCACTTTGCATTGCTTTTCGAAGGCTTTTGATTGATAATAACAAACGTTTTCAATAGTTTATACTAGTTACAGAACTACTCTCTAACAACTATCTAACAAATAACTAATATACTATTCATACGGCTTGGTATTTGTTTGAAGAGACCTGTTTCACTCATCAAAATTAATTTACCATGCAAAAAGTCTAATGTTATAAGCAAACTAAATTGCTGTAGATCACTGCCTTAAATAGAACCTATACAAAGTTCAATGTCTTACATATTAATTTAAAGAATATAATAATTTTAACCTGAAAAACCCTGTTCACATCCTGTCGAAATATTGAAAAGCGTCATAATGACATAACAATTTAACCAAAAAATCCCTGAAATGTATTCTTGTAATTATCATAAAATCACTGTACTAAACTGGGTTCAAAATCCCCTTTTAAAATCATAAGTTATTTAATATGTAACTTCTAGTTTTGTGATATATTTTTGAGTAACCTGCCTTCTCACTCCCTCCTTCTCGGTAGTAACTCCAGTCACTGTTGTTAACAGCCACAATAAGTTTGTAAGACTTGACCCATTCCCAAGAATTAGACCGGCCTTGTGTTGCCACAGCGCAGACAACATTAACATCGCCAAGGTCGATTTGTAGCCAACAAGTGTCTCTATGAAATCTTGTTGACGTCCAACCACCACTTCCGCCCAGTCTGGCTAAAGGAGGCCTGTAGCTTAAGTCATAAAAACTTGACGCACTAAACCTGTAGTCCGGAACTATCACACTACTTGTGATACCGACAGCTGAAGATGAACACGCTATACCGAGGAATCGAAATAACAAAAATTATTATTACATTCAAACAACAGTTTTTTTTATTTTTCTGTTTTTTTGTCCCAAGCCTTCCTCAAGTCTCCAATTCTCCACTCCAACTTTGAAACTCTGTAACTCTTACACAATTTTATAAACACCGCCAAAAGCTCAATCTGTTCTCAAAAATAATCTGCCAATGTATTGGTGTTGTGACTTAGAGTCAAATATTTTTGAATCGCCATGGTAATAGTATTTTAATTGAAAGTTAATCATCCGCTTTTTGTATTTTTCATAGCTTTTAGTTTACTTGTATTGTAGTACTTAGTTTTCTTGCAGTTATGTTGATCACCTATAGTTATGACATATTTTACTATAGGGGACAAATATGACGTCATTTTAAAAGTATGTCACCAATGTAATTTTTTTTATCAAAAGGCTCTCCTATGGTGATGACATGAGGCTAGCTGATTTGTGGAATTCTTATAAAGTTTCTTAATAGAAAGAAAATACATTGGAGCCATGAAACAATCCCTAGCCGGATGAGACGGCGTTAAAAAAGGAAGAAAAGAGGAAGAACAAGGCAAATAAATTGAGGAGAAGTTCTTTCTAACTAGATGTTCAATTTACATACCCTGTTTGCTAACACCGTAGACAGCCAGTCTCAAACACACCCCACCGTGATGTGACTTAGGTAGAACACGCAGGTATCGTCCTTGCATGACTCCATGGACCATGTGCTTCACTGCTGTGCTGCGGTCGTAGTTTCCTTCAAATTTCTATAAATATTACACAATTACTATTTCTAATGTTCACATTTTAGATAAATCTATTGCATTCCCAATTGACTCAATTAAGGGGTCCTCTGAATTTGCTGTTTTGTGGGTAATTTCATCATTAAATCGTCTTCCGCTAGAGGTTAGAAATGAAGAGCAACAGACAACGCTGAACTCAATAGACAATTACTACTTAATTTAGAGCTGTTAGCTTCTGACGTTTGAGTTACTAAAACATATGCTTTTCAATATTTAGGACCCCTTTAAGTTGCCTGGTGAAACCTTGAGTGCTCGCGGCAACTCGTGATTTGTTTTGGAGAAATTCATATTGCATATCGCATTGGTTCAGAGGAAAAGCAGCTAAGAGTGTCGGGGAAGGGTAAAAAAGTGGTACCGTAATTAAGTAAACATGGACATTATCTAGGATTTTAGCGTGGTAAATAGAATAAAAAATTGGAGAAACATATTCTACGTTCCAAAATACTCTATGACCTTAAACTGATCTTTGTAAGGCTCGGTGTACTTGCTGAATTATTAACGTATTCGGTAGGAGATTTTTGGTCAATCAAATGTTTTTTTATGTTTGTGACCAAGGGTTTTTTTTGTATCAGTTTTAAATTAAGTATGCCGTTTAGGTTTTTCACTACAGAGAGTGAATAATACGGAACCAGTAGTTGGTACTTGTATAACAGAGCAATTAATCTGTTTTCTAGTAATATACAACCAAGTGCAATGGTATACTTTTTAATAAGTTAGGTGAAAGCTTATCCAGCTGACACGGTGAAAGGGCACTTTGGTAAGTACTGAAAGACTTGAAAATTTACACATTAAATTAGTTCAAGAAGGCTTGAATGGTTAATACTGTTTAATAAATAGTTTTCAATTTTGTGTTTCAGCACAAAGCACAACTTTCAGCAGCCAATGCAAGATATACCTTAGAGCTAACAAGACCCGCAATTCGTTCTTATAGCAATTAATTAATCTCTTTTTATATGCCCATCTATTCTAAAAACCTCTACTGCATTTGCTTCAGATTGTTCTTGAGATAATTATACAATTAAAGTTTTATGCTTAAAATCAAAAGGAACTACTGGGATATAAAGGTTTTTGAAAAAGGTATTTTATAACTGTCGAGTAGGCACAAAACAGAATATAAAGACAACTATACAAATTTAGCAAATTTCTCTGAGAAAGAGTTAGCAAAAACCAGTTTTAGCGATTTCAAGGTGTTGTATTGAACATTTTTCGGATGAAAACACATATTTAGCAACACAACATGGTGCAGATGACGTAGGAGTTGTGAAACATAACGAGAGTCAGGCATAATATTCATTAAATTTGGAAATAGGTTTCAATGCATTTTTGAATTGTTCTTTATTATGCGGAGGGAGAGACAGACAGGGGGGGGAGGAGTGATCAGGGGCCGGCAGAACCTTAATCGCTGACATCAAAAGCCGTTAAGAAAGGTAAGGTCTTGCCAACTAAACAATGCAATTAATCGTTTGTCAACACAAGTCTTCTTTTTTATCGCTTGCATCGACTATTACTTTATGATGTTACGAGATAAATTTGTTTGCCGATGTTTGACCTTGATAGAACTACAACGTAATACGTGTAGGCTTTTTTACCATCGTTTAACATTTACCTTATGACCTGACCAGCTTGATTTATCTTCTGACGATTGTACTTGATAGGTCTTGACCCACTGATCTGCTTTAGAGTTACCCCGAGTGGCCACAGCACAAACGACATAAACTGACCCAAGGTCAACCTCCAAATAAGGCGTAGAGTCATTTGCTGAAGCACACCATGACGAACCCGCAGTGTAGTTCAACTGACCGTTTGATGAAAGAGTAGTCTTGTTAAAGGAGGATGAGGAAGACCATTGGCTGATCGTTATAGGAACACGGTCACAGCGAGCTGCAACAAAGCAGTGGGTTTAAAACAATCAATCAACTCAGTGCAGGTTTCCAAAAAATCTCGTTTTTTAGTTCCAGGCTACATAGCAAAGTAAATGTAATGTAGCCCTTGTAAATGCCAGGACAATATTTAGAACTTAAGTCTAAAACTTAAACTTGTATCAATTGTGCTAACGTAAAAAGAAAAGTTTCACAACAGCAAAAAAAAAAAAAAAAAGTTTTTTGGTTCGTCAACTCTTTAAACAAAGCACGTAGTTTCATTTTATTTTATTTTTTTTGTAAATAATTAAACGTTACCATTAGGTACATTATAAAGTGTTTAGCAACCTACCCTGGGTTTTAAATGTTTTTGACAACGCAATTCCAGCACCCAGCTGACTGTAAGGAATGACAGTGACATTGTAGACAGAAGACAAACGTAGGCCGGTGAGAGTGGTTGAGCGGTCACTTGACGACGTTGTAACAGATTTTACAGTGGGCTCTCCTGACACACCATATTCTACCTTAAACGAAGTAACTGCACCTTGGCCACTGACAGGACTAGGTTGAGTCCATGTTATTACTATAGATCTTCCATATTCTTTCGAAACTGATATAGACGTGGGAGTTGCAGGGAAATCTGTGAACACCAGAAAATTTAAGACTTTGGCATCAGAAAGTAAGATTGATTTTAGCGGTTCTAAAGACACTTGTACGAAAAAAATGTTGTATTTGTGAGTATTGGGAAAGTTGGAATTCGAAAATATCGAAGTCTTTGAGTAGTCGACATCCAAAGCAGCTGAAAAATCTATCGTAATTGCTGTAATAAACCCTAAGACGAAGGAGCTGTTTATGCTAGGTGTATAAGCAGATTTCAGTTGACGCAATTAGAACAAAAACTCTTAACCAGCTCGAATCGATCTCGCGCTACTCTCGTTCAGCTCTGGAAGAGGATAGAGGTTGTTTAGTAACACATTGACAATAACTATGTATCAAGATTTAAACAATTGTAATATGTGCAGCATTCGCTTTTGGATGCATTTAAGTTCGTTTTAGTATCGAGTATACAAATTAATCCAGGAAGACTTTTAAGTCTAAAGAAAATATTGGACATTAACATTATTATCAAAATTACAATGTGGTTCTGTTTTGCTTGCGCTTTCTACTTAGCTCTAGAGAGCTCAAGTAACATCAATCTGGTTGACTTTCGCTTGGTTTTGTTCAGCAATAGCAAAAAACTGAAAAACGGACTTGACCTTCGAGTCCTTTACCAGCATGGATTTGGGAAACACTTGAGGAACCGAAAATATCCGAAGGTTTTTTTCTTGTCCCCTTATTGAATCCGGAATTTAGAAATAACTTGGCAAACGCGTCGCTTGAGTTCTCAAGAATGAAAATGTGTTTTGCATAGTTATCTAAAGGGATATACGTGTTGCTTTGTTTTAGTCTATAATCAAAGCTTGGTCTTTGCAACAAGCTGGGAAAAGTCTGAGATTCTTTAAACAATTAAATCAGACCATGGTAATTTTGGGGTTAGCCTGACTTTAGCTACACAGGGAAGGTTAACTCGAAAACCGTTAATTTACTTACCTTCCCTGCTCGCACTTTTCCCAACAACAATTTAAGATTTTATCATTTAGAATAATTTTCCATCGCGTAACGTTCTGTGTAAAAATTTTGAAGAGCAAATAAAGATTATCATTTTCTTTACTATTATTATGGTTATTGTCACTATTCCTAATAAAGCAGTAAATAGCTTAAAGGGAAAGAAAAAAAAATAAGATTTTTTGGATACTAAGGTATTCATTGAAAGGAGATGAGGGTATATATTGACTTCCTTGTTACATTACAGCAGCTGCACTTACTAGTTTGAAAAGTAGTTGCCCCAACGAGACCATCACCCACATCACTCACTGCGAAAACTCGGACGGTGTAGGTCTTAAAAATCGTTGGATTATTTAAAACGTAAGACCGTGTGTTATTATCCAGGGTAAAGCTGACGTCTCGAAATCCTTGCGCAGTTACTATCAACTTAATCGATTTGGCCGATTTCTCTTTTTCGGGGTCTAGAGATGATTCGTCAAATGACCAGTTGATGACGACTGAAGACAGTTTAATGTCGCCCACGGTCACTGTTGGTGCATCTGGAACAGCTTTGGCGAAAAGAAAGAGTGCCATTAAATAAATAATTGGTTAAACTTAACACCGTATAAAAGGACGTTTCGGACTAACTGTCCATCGTCAGTTTAATATACAGTAACATGTGTTGTGTGCCATTTGCCACTTTATTTATCTCCAGCACAGGCGTGCCCAAAGGTTTGTTTTAAAAACACGATAAAATTATTATCTTTAAAGTTGCTATCTCACTTGCATCTGTTTTTGACTGTCCAAAAGATAGCTCCAATATCCCCAATAAAACCTATAACTTTTCACTTGTTAAACCAGTGATGGTTGCGCCGGTGAGTACATTTTAAGGACTTTTGGAAATTGGTGCATCTGGAGCAGCTTTTGTGAAAAGAAAGAGTGCCATCATTGTTAACTAACTGTCCGTCATCATTGTAAAATATTATTATCTCCAGTACACTAAGTTTTTTTTCTTAACAGGATAACATTATTATATTTACAGTTGCTATCTGTAGCAGTTATAACTGTTATTTAACTTGCATCTGATTTTTTGACTGTCAAAAGATAGCTCCAATAACCTCCATAAAACCTATTACTTTTCACTTGATAAATCAGTGATGGTTGCGCCGGTGAGTACAATTTAAGGACTTTTGGAAGTTTGTAGAGAGAGTAGAGAAGAGTTGGAATCAGTTTGTTAAAAACTTAACAGTGCCCAAACCCTTTGAAGAGGTGTAGTAAAAAATAAATAAACTGCAACCCATGTAACTAACTAACTTAAAACCTTTCGTTCTCTGAAAAGAACAATACCAAGTCCTTATAAAAATGAGAAAGAGACTAGATATAAATAATACTAGTAGTTTAACCTACCTAGATTTATTACAATGGCTGAGGATTGTATTGAAAACGGCCCAACGCTGTACCGTGCTTTGCAAAAGTATGGAGGACTTGTACACTCTACGTTACGTGTATAGGGGCTTGTTCGTATGCACGTGTACTCTGATAGCACTGAATCAACTCCCGGGACGGTAACAACAAGGCGTGACGAGGTTAGACCATTTACAGCACCGTTCGACTGAATAACAATCCTTGACTGAGATATTATATTCGCACTTTTGTGTTCCCATCTAATGTCCGGGGTAGATTGTCCCGTGACGTTACAGGTGAAAGCCACTTGACCAGAAACACGAGATGTTTCTCTATCACTCATCTTAACAAACAAGTCAAGAGCTGGTATAAGTAAAACAAATAAGTATTTTAATACTTATAATGCAAACAAGAAAGAGGAGAATGGTTTTAGAATAGATCTATTTGTAGTTTTTCCAGTTAAAGATTTTGAGATGATTAAACCAAGCGTCATGAGAGTAAATTTCCTGACCTATACGCTTACTTATATTTTGTTTGCTTTATTAATCGTATCTCACAATCTAACGTATTATAACAAACGTTTTTCAAGGATAGCAAAACACGTATGTTAACCTTCTTTGAAAGTTAGCTTATATATGTATTAACGCATACGTTTCACTATACGAAAGTGAGAACCAACTTACGACGTCGGCAGCCGTAGATTTCCACTCTCATACAAGGTTTCCCATTCGCTGAGGTTGGTAGTACCCGGATGTATCGTGCAGATACGTAGTAGCTGAACCAATGGACAAGCACTGAGTTTTTGTCACTGTTTGCTGAAAATATCTGAGAATAGAAATAACAGGTTTCGTTTTTCACTGAATATTTACAAGGTACTACAGAAAATACTACATGAATGAATAGTTTTACATGAAGCTAATTTAGTTTGTTTAAGCCGGAACGTAAGTACACAGCTTTATAATACGAAGCATTTATTTTGAGTGGCAGAGTAGTTTGCGCTTTAATCGGCATATCAAAGGTCCTGCAGCTTAACAGAAGGACTGCATTTCTAAAAAAATCATTTTCTCTTTCTGATATGGTGTCTTATATCAAATTCGTAGGACGATACAGATTTGATAGTCGCCTAATGTAACACAGAAAGTAAGTCTGCGTATATCGGTTAAAGAAACGGTAAACGAGTACAGCAACGCTTATTTAACTGAACATCCTTTCAGAATTTTGTTGAAAAAAATACCACCAAATGTCCAGGTAGCATTTTAGTACCGTTTTATTTTGCTGATCCTTCTTAAAGTTGAACCACGTGATATCGTCCAAACTGTATTTCAAAGAATACTTTGTCACCCAGTTGTTAGCGCTTGGATCTCCTTGAGTAGCCAGGCCTGATACCGTCATAGCCTTCCCCAGGTCTATCTGTAGGTAGTCGCTAGACACGGTCGTCCCACACCAGGCTGAACTAGCGTTGTACAGTCGGCCGTCAGCAGCATTACCAGTACCAGGGCTGGCCGTGATCTTAGGGTCCGGTATTATGCTATTCTCCATTCCAAGAGGAGATCTACAAACTGTAGTAGCAACTGCTTTAAGTATTGACAACAGAAATTTTATAAAACTGAACACCAACAGTTCAACCTTGCAATTTAGTAGATAATTTAACCGGGTTCGTAGTATAGTATTTATGTGAGAAACATACTTGGGTAAACATTGGGATATAAAACCTTTTTTTATGAAAACCTAACTGATAATTGAGTAGTGTTTTAAAATCCAAGATTGAAAAAAATCTGTAAAACACTTGATTAATACCCTTTTTAAATTGGACGTTTTTATAACTCTTAAAGAATTATCGGTTGTAAAACATTCTTGGTCTCATATAAGACTTTGTTAAGCCTACGTTCATACCAGAGGACGAATTAATAATTATTTGCACATATACAAACCAACGCCGAGCAAACTAACTCCACTGTTTGATTTGAATGTCCTGTGCGTCGCCATTTTGGGCTGTACGTGGCGTTTTTCGCATCTTTTCGGTTTAGGTTCCCCAGTTACCTTAAGAGGGGCTCGTTGTCATTTTCATTTAGAACTATAATTTTGTATATAGTCACTGGCGTACATATTTTCTACGAAAAAAAAATGGTTTGCAAGCAACAAGTATGGTAGTTGATTCACGTTGTGTGAAACAGCATGTTAATAATTTTGCAGTCATGGTTTTCTCACGCTCTGGACCAATTAGCCAGCGAATTTCACTACAGACGGCCCAGGCAAACAATCACTAGTGTTATTGGAAGTCTGTTTATCATTTCTAGCTCGTTTTTAGGTTTGTTACCAATTTTGGTGCCCTCCGGATTCACCCGTAAGACGCGGCACCACAAATCTCAGGGCAAAAGTTTTTTGACATAACAAAAGTTAGGCTTGTGAACATCACGGCAAATTTGTGTTGACTTCACGACAAAAGTTACGATTGTGAACAATACGGCAAATTTTGTTGACTTCACGACAAAAGTTACGATTGTGAACATCACGGCAAAAGTTCGAAAAAGCTGAGAGCAAAAAATATGTGATGACGGTGGCGGATGTTGTCTGTTTTTTTCGTCAAGTTATTATCTCTTTTTCTTTCCTTGTTATACGGATTTTATTTAAGTGTAAAGATAAACACGATTCTCGTTTCGTGGGTTGCAAACCCTAATCCCGGCCTTAATTATGTAAAGGGGCAAAAATTACTGGCATTGCTAGCGCTTGTGTATAAAAAAAATTGCTGGTTCGAAAAATCTTCTATTACACCTGCCTTTGGGTATGCAGAATTTGTTTCACTGGCACTGTATTTAAGATTAAAGTCAAAGGACCCTTTGGGTCAATTCGGAATGCAGCGGATTTGTCCGAAATGTGAAAAACAAATTTTTCAATTTAACTTCGCTCGAGTTTCCGTATTAAAACAGTTATTGTCAGTCTATACTGATTTTTTTTTTTTTTTGCCTGGGCTGCCTTTGGGTTCACTGGTGTTATTTCATAATCATTATTATGGTGGCATTGTTATTGCGTCATAATTTGGGCGAGATTTTCACTTATGGCCGCGCAAAAATTAGGGCGAGAGAGAGAGAGAAAAATAGGAGGGAGT
>JANVCF010024011.1:0-14087 GCA_025388745.1 Hydrozoanthus gracilis
TTATTACATTTGTGGTTGATTTTTATTACATTTGTGGTTAGTATTACATTTGTGGTTAACTTTATTACATTTGTGGGCGGTTATTGCATTTGTGGGTGATACAGCTCTGTCAATGAAATTGAGGTTTGGTTGGGGTTTTGAACCCATAAGCTCAAACGAAGTCCTTCTGGTCGATTGTTCAGTTGCTGGGTAACTTAGCAACTGAGCATGGAGCATGCGCG
This sequence comes from Hydrozoanthus gracilis, assembly GCA_025388745.1. Classification (NCBI taxonomy): domain Eukaryota; kingdom Metazoa; phylum Cnidaria; class Anthozoa; order Zoantharia; family Hydrozoanthidae; genus Hydrozoanthus; species Hydrozoanthus gracilis. Next base: position 222 of record JANVCF010024011.1, read on the forward strand.
GTTCATCTAATTAACAAAGATCAGAACCGCCGATAACAAATGTTTGCTAATGTTCCTCGAGTTTTTAACTGCATTTTCTACAAAAGTGTTTGTTTCCTCAAGAAAAGGGTCAGTTAAACATGAGATTTTTGTGAGTAGTTACATACTAAAGAAATAGGAATGTTTTTCGGGTAAGGCGATTTGCTAAAAAAAATGATTTTTTTAGTTTTCTCGCTAGTTTGTTGAGTTCGCTGTTGGACATTTCCGCCATTTCTGTGGGCAACTCATCCAGCTGCTAAAATCGTTCTACAAAAGGAACTGTTTTTTCTATTTTTGTGTGTCTTGTAATCGGTAGCTTTTTTTTATTTACACATGAAAAATGAAAGCAACTTCGTGTCGCCGCCCACGCAATTCTGTTGTGACACTTCGAATTAATTCAGTTACTTTTGAAAAAGTTGTTCACAAATAAAACAATTGTTAAAATAAACCTTGAAACACATTAACACCAAGTTTTGCGCACTTTTCTGTGTTCTTCTTAAAAGCCGCATCATTTATTTCTAAAACTCCAGCTTCGCTGATATGTATCTCAGGTGTTCAGACGAAGGGCTAACGCTCGAAACGTCATCTTTTTCTATCATCTCACAACGCCAATAATTTATCTATTACACAATATCCACTCACCAACGCATTCAATAGTTGTTTTTAAAAAAAACTATATACCTAAGTGAATATCCTGGATATTCATTTTTTTTTTCACTGAACCAACGAGAGAGCGCATAAATTACTTTTCGCTTGTTGGGTATATATGCTAATTAATAAATAGAATACGAGCTCACAATCTCTATAGCGATAGGTTTTAAAAGCAAGTATCGTTAATTAAATTCACTAGGCCAAAGCAGCGGTCTCCTCCAGCCCGGGATAATAGAGTAATACCATACTTCTTCGATTAAGCGCTGCGTTCTGAGGGAAAAAGTTTATAAGCGCAGCCGCGAACGTACATGCTGATAACAAGGAAAAAAATCCTTTGAAAAACGTTCTGTTACGCGCGCGCCTTTATTCACTGCATATCACGAGGAACTTTGCGCCGATGCGCTAGCTATCATGGGAAATTTGGTATTTTTTTAGGGCTATTTTCTAACCGAGGTACTTTTGGGGGGGAATTTTTTTTATCTATTGTTATTTTTGGGACCTTTCCGACGGTCATCTCTACCATTTTGAACCTCGAAGTAACCCCCTCCCCCCCCGGGTTGCCATCACGGTAATCTGCTATAGCTTTGGAAAGCGCGCTAAATAGTGATACCGTACACCGCCACTGGATGACAAAAAATTGACAGAGGAAATGTATTTGAGTGCCTCTTTGTTCAAAGAAGGGCAGACCTGAATTAAGATGCGATTTCTAACAAAAGGAAGTTTATTTTACTCGACATTCGCTTACTATTCTCGCTAATTTTTTGCCAAGTTTAGCTTACCATAAAGTGGCACAAGAATACAGGACTTTCTATTTTTTTACCTATAGCTAGAAAGAGAATAAACAGACCGCCACTGAATCTGTAGTTTTTTTAAAATAAAAACATTACCATTTTGTTTTGTCTCAGTAGTTATACGCGTCGCAGTCAAAATTGTTGAAGAAATGCTAGCCTTGTACATTTCATAAGTTTTTTTATATGATTACTTCTCGGCTAAAAAAGCCTAACGGATTAGCTTTGAAGTATCTCATCTTTGCCAATATAAAATTGGTAACTTCTACCATAAACATCACAGACGCCAAAAAAACGGTAGACAAACGTGAAATGTAACATAACTCTAATAATATTTACCAAGTCTAGACTCTGACAGCTTTTATCTAGACATTGACAATGGATATACGTCAAAACGGCGCTGGCAATGACACTTTCTTTACCTTCTTCCGCCAAGCCAACTTCGCCTCGGCCATTCACTCTCGATCCACTCATTCTGTCAAGTCAAAATGGGAAGCAATAGGTAATCACACAAATATGAAAGCTCAAAGATTTCGCAAAACACTATTTCGCATCTAAAGGTAAGTACTCATTTAGAGTTACGCAAAATTCGAGTTTTTAGTGATAATGACAGAAAGGCAGGAAGTGGGTAAGCTTGTTGGGGCTCTTTTATCAAGTCGCGAAACTCCAACACGCATAGCTTTTCATGGCAGACTGTTGATTTAATCGATTTTTATTTCACCTTTCGTGAATTCTGTATTAGTTGTAGTCTAGATAGAAGTATTTATGAGTCCTTACTTTGTTATTATTGGTTTGTGAGAGTAGACATGAGGAAATTAAAAAAGCAGCCGTTCAAAAGCTTAAAATAACTTCTTCATTAAGAAACTTAAATGAAATTGTGTATATACCCTAACCAGAGAATTAACTACAGTTTTGAACTTACAATATACAGAAAACGCTTAAATACTCCGGTTAGAAAACTAACATTTTCGTGCTTTTATCGTTCTTGTCACGCGACTGTGTTTTGTCCAAATCGCGCTGCAAGCAACAGTTGCCACAGTTACTGTAGTTGTGACATTAACAGCAGGAACTGGTGTTGAAAGGAAAGAAAGGAAGTTTTTTTGACGCAAGTTTCTTCAAGGAATGCGGGGGCAAACTCCTCCCCCCAAAAAAGTTGAAATACGCACTATTTCCGAACGCTATTCACGTACTTGCAATTTTTAGCCGGAGAAGCTTTTATGTTTGTTTTCCTCATTACAAACGCCACAACAAACGTAAGAAAAAGCTGATCATATGTAAATTAGTTCGCCTTTATTTGTTGAAAGTTTCTTTACTGAAAGCCACGATGAAACCCTCAAAAGCTTCAAGCTATGGAAAGGTAACTTACTTTTCTAGAGGCGTTGGGGAGGGGAAAGCGAAAGGTTTTTAAAAGTATTTATCACGGTAAAGGTTTTACTTGACTAGTCCAATGGCAGTGGAAGCAAAATTTTATCAAACAGCGAAATCGTTACGAATGTTAATACACTCATGTTTGTCTATTGTCCCTTATTGGATTTTGAGATTGTGCTTACTTAGTGACTCATATGTTTGCACAAACTATAGTACGTTTTTCTTTTGTATTCTGAATGACGCACAAAAATGTCCAAAAATTTTGTCTGTTGTTGAATGTTGATTAAAATGCGAAAATCGCTATCGAATTACGTGCAAATGATCATGAAATGAAATGAGACGTGTCTTTACGCTGTTAGTCGCAGTTTCATAGGAACGAATGCGTCTTTTCTGGTAATGAACAGCAGTACATGAAGTAAGTTATACAGCTGAAAAATATCTAGCAATTATTCGCCGAAGGCAAAGTCAATATCCGTCGCAGGAGTTATTCGCCATCCAGTTATTAACTGAGCCCGAGGCGATAACTAGTGTTATAAAATTTATCCAGGTGATTATCAGATAGAAAAATTACTCAGGTAGTTATCAGAGAGAAAAAAATAGTCACTGTTTTTGTTATTTTCTCAGTCGCGCATCACATTTTATCTCTCGCTAATTAACTAATACAACTTTCATAAAGCTATTGCCTTACTTTGAAAAGTCTGTTGAAACCTTAGTGCTTTAACCGACTGGTGCAATAGCCTAACTTGACAATATTAGAAAAATTTATTCTGAACTAGGAAAGTCAGAATAATTTTTACCTACATGGTACCTACATACGTAACCTACATACACTAAATATACTAAATTATATAAAATACACTAAAATATACTAAATATACTAAAATATACTAAATATACTACTAATCAAATCGTTAATTTTAACCTTATCTTGTGTATGGATGTGCTGTGCGTATAGCACAAATAAACACTTCTTTTGTCGTACTTTGTTTTCTATCAGTTGAGGTTCGTGGTGAATTTTGTAAGACTTACAAAACAGTTTGTAGGATATTCCTAAGGGAACTTAGCGGTTATCGCTGACGTATTGCGAGTCAAATTGATAAATGTTATAAATATAAAAAATTGTGCAATTGGAAATAAAAGTTCAAAACATTTCAAATAACAGGTAGAATATTAGTAAGTGTACAGTTTCACGTTTAATTGTCATAAATCCATTTCCCCTAGATGCGAATGAAAGGTTGTGCAAGAAAAAGAACAACAAACACACTAACAACGTACAAAAGCGACATTGATTTCTTGCATAACGAATTGAGATGAGTTTTGATTACTTCGAGATGAATAAAGAAATGTTGAACGTAAGTGACTGGCGCTGCCCCCATGGCTACGAGTCATACATCGCTGACGTTGTCAACAAGGGTTACCCACTTTACATTGCGAGCATAGTGATCAATTGTTTAACCTCCATCCCAGCAATCTTTGCGAACGCTTTGGTAGTTATAGCAGTGCTGTTGACCCCAACACTCCGTACTCCCTCCAACTTGCTGCTTTGTAACCTGGCAATAACTGACTTTGCTGTTGGGTTACTTGTGCAACCGACCTACGTAATCTCCAAGATAGCGGAAGTGAGAAACTATTTTAACACATTCTGCACAACGTGGCTAGCTTCCAGACTTCTAGCGAGTTGGAAAACAAACGCATCACTGTTGACTCTTACCGCTATTAGTGTTGATCGTGTGCTCGCAATGCATCTTGGGATACGGTATCGTATTGTCGTAAGTGAAAAGCGTGTTAAGATATATTTGATCCTTCTCTGGGTTTCAGCTGGACTGTTATCGGCTACAAGACTAAAATTTGATAACGTGCGTCTATTTCTTGGAATTACAGCAACAATCTACGTTATTTGCATCGTGGTTATGCTGTTTTCGTATTGGAAGACTTATCACGCTCTTCGAGGCCACAGGTTAGAAGTATGTGATTACTTTCAGCGTGAGCGATCTTCGTCGGTCAACGCCAGGTATTATAAAAGGTCTTTGGACACCATGGTGTATGTGGTAGGACTGGTTCTTCTCTGTTATCTTCCCTATATCAGCCTTGCGTTACCGGTCATTATCACTGGACGCAGTGTAGCGGAACGGGCAGCATGGAATATTGTGGACACTTTGCTGTTCTTGAACTCCGCTCTCAACCCATTTTTGTATTACTGGCGCGTAAAGGATATTCAGCAGTCAGTACGGGGTATTGTTACCAGGTTATGTCCTATCTGTTTCAAAGAGAGAAATGCACTAAGAGACCGCGTTCAACAACAAACGAAGAAATCTCCTGTTAAATTAAAAAGAACAAGAAAATGTAGTACAAGTGCAACACACTGAGAGCTTATTATTAAATAATAAATAAATAATAAATAATATCTAGCGAGCTAATCGCCCTTACTTGCAGTCATGGACTGAATTGCGAAGGACGCAACTCAACGAGGCCGGGCCGAAAGCATGTTAAGGCGCATATTGCTGCCGCTATACGGCCCATGCGTGACCTCGGAGCACAGCTCCACAGCCAGATAGAATTAGCTGGTTATCGTTTTTCTTGAGGGAGGAAAACCGGAGAGCCCGGAGAAAAACCCACGGAGTCAGATTGAGATCGAAAAATTTCAGCCGATATGCGGAGCCCCGGACTCGATCCCGGGTCCACAGTTGTGGGAGGCACGAGCGCTAACCGCTCAGCCATCCTGACTGCCCAATTAAACAAACAACACGTCAAAAAACTTCGTTTAATTTTGTTTGGTTACAGTTAAACTGACCATAGGCTCTTTGCAGCTAGGGGTCGCGTGACCTTCTTCTACCAAACAGCAACGACAAAATGGTATCCAGAGTTGGAAAGAGCAGGTTAACACTAGTAAAAAGTTTCAGCTTTTGACCTTGAAAATGTACAAAATGGCAAGTAACAGAAAATAGGGTGTTTTCTTAGAATCTGTGTGACTGGAAAGTAAACCTTTTTCTCCAATACCATTTTCAAATACATTTATTTAGAAAAATTTAATTTTTGTTTTTGCTGTCATGTTTGAAGTACTAAACGTCGAAACTTGAAACTATGCCTTCTAACTAACGTTGACTTGCTCTTTCCGTTTCTGAACATCATTTTGTCACAGGTATTTAATTTAAGAAAAAATAACAATATCATATCATCATCATAATAATAATATCATAATACTACCACTACTAATAAAAATATAATCATATTTCATTTGGAAATGTATGTTACAAACGATATTGTAAATTAATCCTTAAGACCTGAAGAAGACCGGTAGTGGCCGGTCGAAATATAGTCGTTTTAAACGTATTCGTCGTTTGTCAGCTTTTCTTACTTTTTACTTAATTTAAGGTAGGTGTTGTCACATGACCACTAATTGCAAAGGGCCTGATGCTTTATATTATCCCCCGAACGCCAAAGGTACACCTCCCCAATTATTTCCTAAGATCTTTAAAACGTCTTGAAGTATTGCCCTTGAAAATTCCAGAAGCTATCAATTACACTTAACCCTTTGATCCCTAAGGCCTTTGCCAACATCTAAATTCTCCTTACAGTAAACAAAAGAAAACAAGCTCGTTAGTACTGAGAACGTGAAATTTGATCAACCACCAAAAACTCTGGAAGGTGAATTAAGAAATTCTCCTAAACTTCTCATAGGAATACTATGGACTCGAGTTGGGAGAATTTACAAACTCATCCTACAGTGGGATACATGAATGCGGTTATCATCTTGCCATTGGAAATTGGGAATAATAAGAGTTTTACCCATCTACAGCATCAACAAAGAACCCCATTAAAGTCCCTCAAGCTTATTTTTGTAGAACCCTTTAACAATAGTAATTCTCGAAAACAAAACCTTTTCTCGCCGGCCCTGTTACAATTTTTAGATTTGAAGCGTGCAATGGTGACGTAGCAGGAGGCATGAAGCAGAGACAATATTTTTTATCTCAAAAAACCCAATTCTGGCTACAATAGTCACATTGTTATGACTTTAACCAAAGAGTTATTCCCTTGAAAAAGTTTGAAATAAAAGTTCTATGACATTTTCTAACAGAAATGAATGTTCTTAAACAAAAACCACTTACCTCACTGCTACTACGTCACAGGTTACCAGTCCCCGACCTGCTAAGTCAAATTTACATTCCAATTTTTTTTTTAAAAAAATTAAAAAGCATACTTAGACGTGGAAACTTTCTTTGTTTACTTCAATTTTGAGTTCACAGATGACAACAGTTTTAACCCAAATAGTAAAAAAATAAATTTGATAGGGACTTTAACCCATCCTAACCTAGGTTAGATTTGAACCAGTCAATCTAGTCAACCACCGGGTCAGCTAAAAGATTATTCGTAATCCCCTGTTGAAAAAACCTCTGTTTTCAAAATCTTGATTACCTAATCATGAAGACTTTCTCGTAAAAATCACCAAAAAGTAACATTTTTTCTCAAGTTGAATATTTAATATAACCAACGCCGGTTTGAGTTTTACGAGTCTCAAGTAAAGTCTTATCATAAACTTGCCTTCTTAAGTATAATACGTTAACGTTTTGATTACTTACCAAAAGTGGGTGGTACGGGAATTAACCTCTCGCGCTACTTTCTCTCCAAGCCTTAACTTATGGTAGGCCTACACGACAGTCTTTGACCATGTTTTGCCACTTTGGCTTCTCTGTTCTGCACATTTTCATTAAAATGTAAGCATAGTCCTTAATATATGATGGCCGAGATGGACCACTTCCGACTTCTGACTTCCGACTTCCGATTTCGGACTACCGACCTCAGACTGGCTTCGGACTTCGGGGCTTTAGACCTCAGATTTTGTCTGTCTGTTTGTTGCTGGAAAACCTTAGCTTGCTAACGAAAAGTATGCAAGGGCTTCTCTTAATTTGGCGAGTATAAGTTGTCTTGAAGATCAAGAGCAACTGTTTGACATTATTTTCCAAGAATTTGCCTTGAGTACTTCTTTCGATTTATAGGATGATATTGACGCTATTTAGCCCTGTTGTTTCTGTATTGCCGTCAAACGCGAATACTTCACAAGGTGCAACACCAGACAACATGGTGCAAAGCTACTTCCGCCTTCGTTGCTGAAAATGAGGCTTCCGCAAGTTCTTTCCTCGGCTACCGACAACTTTGGAAAAGGCTGAAAAAAGTACAATCTTAGGGAAAGAGGAGATACGGTTATGGAATGTGTTCGTGTCATTGATCCAGACGGGGTCAATAATCGCAGACAAAGATGATTGCAACGGAGAAAATATGTGACACCAGGGCCAATTTTCTTTGGAATATGGACGGGTGGGATAAACTTAAACCTTTTGGGTTTTGTATTCATGGTGCTGTAGATGGTTTTTCGAGAAGAATTCTTTGGTCCACTGTAGGTTCAACAAACAAAAAACCCGCGAGTTGTAGCCAACTATTTCTTAAGCATAGCAGAGCAGCTGGGAGGAATGCCAAGAATGATAAGGTGTGACAATGGATCAGAAAACACAATTGTTGGCCTTATACAGCAGTATTTCAGATGGGGCCATGAAGATGATCTTGCAGGTTCAAAAAGCTTTTTGCAAGGCAAACGTAGCGCGAACCAACGCACAGAAACATTCTGGTCAAAGCTCCTCAAGGTGGAGGTGGCTGGTTGATCAATTATTTCAAGGATTTGAGAGATTCTGGTATTTATACCGATAGGGATCCGTTACATCGTGAACGCCTTAAATTTTGCTTTATGCCCGTGCTACGCAAGAGCTTCAAATTATCTGATCTGTGGAATAGTCACACAATACTGACTGGGAAGGGGTTCGATGTGATAGGCGGAAAGCCTGATGTCATGTTTTTTACACCACAGTTGTATGGTGCTAGGGATTATCTTATCCAAGTCAACAGTGAAGAAGTGCAAGGATGCAGCGAGTTATACGCTGAAAACTGTCGCGACTATTCCGTAGAAATGAGGAGCTCGTTGAAATGGTGTTACCTACTTGGTCGAAACCTAATAGTGAAGAAGAATCTCTTCGACTTTTTCGAACTATTTGACTAGCTATATACATCAACATGGTTGTTTAAAGATTGCATCTGTAAAGGAACTCAAGTAATTGGTCGACCGAACTTTCCTTGTAGCTTTTCAAGGATATTTTGTACTCAGTTTAGGCATTTTAAACCAAACTCAATTTCAATTAACAGTTTAGCTTTTCCTTGTTCCAGTTTTGCGCTTCACTTGCCACATCCTTTAAACTCCTTAAACCGCCGGAAACGCACTTATCTATTAGAACCAGACACATTTTCTCAAGGTTCAGTGCCAGTGAAGGAAGAGATTTCGCCAACATAAGTAACAATGACAGTGGTGTTCTAACCAACTCAGAAATGGGAAAAGCCTTTTAAGATGATTCCATCAATTTTCCAGCTTCAGCAAATCTTCCAGGTTGTGAAATACCACCATATTTTATGGTGGGTGATGAAATATTCCCTTTAAAACCTCATGCGCCCGTACCCTGGAAAGAAGAAAAGACCATCTACAACTGTAGGTTGTCCAGAACGAGAAGGGTGATTGAGAACTGTTTTGGAACAATGGTAGCAAGGTTTCGAATTTTCAAGAGCCCAATTCAAGCTGAAGTAGAAGCTGTTGAAAAAGTTACCAAGCTCCACGAGGCATTCTTTATAACAGCTTGGTTTAAACTGCCTGTTGCTCAACTTTCCTGATAGTTTTAGATAAAATAAAGTAAAAAAATACTCAAGGTGGATCAAATACAAGTAGATGACCAAGAGCAGAGAAGAGATTTGATCAAGGATGATTTTGTCTCTGTTTACCTTAATGACAAATGTGGAAGGATGGTGGAGTTTGTGGCACAAGTTCTAGAGATAGACTGTGAGCAGCAGCTAATTAAGTTGCAGTTCATGACGAAAGATCACAGCAAAGACATGTTTTACTGGTCAACAGTTAGTGACATTTCTTAGGAAAGCTTTTCCTAAGTTCTTGTAATTTTAGATGATCCAATGCTTTGCGATTCTAAAAGAACCAATAGGCGTCAGCTTATTCGGTTTTCGTAGTCTCTTCTAAACAAATCATCTAATATTCTTAAATTAGAAGCCTTTTCCAGCTGACAATTTCAGCAAATAAAGTAAGAACGAAAGGCCGAGTATGTGCATCTGTATTCAGATAACTGATAACGAGATCTTTAAAAGTTAGAAGTTATATTTCGGCAACTTTCATGCCATCATCAGACTAATAACAATAGTTACAGAGTTGGTGAAATATATACAGTGGTTACAATAATATATGCAGAGTGAACGAAAAATGAACAAAAAGAAAAACTAGAGCTAATTAAACAAAGCGAGTTCGTGACTAGCCTTCAGCCCGAGATTTAAAGAGGGCTTCTGGCGCTTAAAATGAAAAGAAATTTGATCAAAGTAATGTGAAAATGTAAACAACTTAAATTAATTTTGTATATTAAAGTTCATTGCAAAAAGTATAACTTTGCAGGGATGGCTGTAATTTACTACCAAGTTTGGCATAACGCAAATCAGTTGGTAACTAAGTTAGAAACATGGGAGTGCGATGTTCTTGAAATTGGTCTAAGGAAAAGGCAAAACCTTTAGCAGCCAGAAAACTAATGAGATACAAGATACCTTCTTCTAAATAAAACTGTAAACTCTACAATAATTTAGAAAAAGCACTAGAGGTTGAAATTCCTCAAAAGTGTTTTCAAAAATAGTTGGTTTTACTTTCTTGTTGCATTAACAATTTTAACAATCAACAACAAAATGCGCATTTTTTTATTCGATCATTATGAAGGAGTGGATGTAAGGTGATGAAAAAGTTGACCTGGTTGGTAAGTGCAAACTCCATAGATAGCATTCATTGATTAACTAGGAGCATGGAAGGCTTTACTATCGGCAACCGGTAATCTTCCCTGTGACCAATTCGATTCCTGGGAGACGTGCTGTTGCTGAGGATGTTCATAGCCCCATGATGAATCTCCAACATATGGGATTTGGGAAGGTGTAGTACTGGAGGATGATGATAGCATTTCTTTGTATAAAGTATTTGATATCTGCATTTTAATCATAATCATTCTTTTGTGTGGAATTAGGCGAAGTTGTGACACTATCAGTTCTCCAAAGAGATCATCTTAATCCTTTTTATAACTTTCTTGTTTATCTTTTGTGGATTGCCTCTCTACTAAACTTGCACCAATACATTTCAAGACCTCTACTTCAGCAGCAGCAACATCTTGTGTGGAATGCCTTGATTTTTAGATGGTACTTTCGCATATTTTTTCACCTCTTTAACTGCAGGTCTAGAGTTAGATCGGAATGTTTCATAGAAACTTGTATCAGCTGTGGCATCTGATCTGTTGTCTTGAAAGGTATCATCAGTTTGATCATGCATCTTGTAATTGGTCTGATTCTTCTTTCTCTGATTCTTTATCAAGTTCAACAAGGTTTGTTGATGTTTTCCGTGGTTTGTAGAATGGGTCAGGCCAAAAAAGGTAATGAAACATATCCCAAGTACCCTCCTTTGCATTTGCTACTGCATCTGCTCCACTTCCACTTACCAGTGCATTCTTTAACTTCTTCCTGTCCTTTGCAAATCTGTTTCTCAGATTTGTAAAAAGTGACTTAGCTTCGTCGCCTGAGAATCAAAGTACACCCAATGTTAATTGTTGGTCAATGTATGATTTCAGTTAATAAAAAGTGACTAAGATGGGTTCCATAATTGTCAGCAAAAGTGACTAGTAAGGGGAAGGGGGTCTGAGAGGCCAGTGCCACATAACCCGATAGAAACGGGTCAAGTACCCCCCACCCCCCGGAATAGTGTATATACATACATTTTGACACTGTAGACTGTTATCACAAAGAAAAATTATTCGTATTTGTTACTGTATTACTGACATATTTATTTTCAAAAATAACCAAAATTGTGTTTTCTTTTTACATAGAATTTTATCATGTTTGTTCTAAAAAGCAGTTGCTCCACTCCTCTAAATACTGATAAACTAACTTGAGAAAGGGTACAACAGCTGTCTATGTTTGTTTTTGTTTCAGTCAATTTCACAGTAGCTAAACTTACAGTATAATTATTTTTTAAACTATATGTACATAATAACTAACATAACTCGCTAAGTATAGCAAAAAAATTGAAACGCTTGACAAACAACCCGAACACTATAAAACTGACTTAAGCTAGAAAAAAAACAACCAGTTGAAAACATATATATAAGCAGTACTAAGTGCCAACTTTGTGCGAGCGATGGTGAGCGAGAACAATCGATTAACTCAAAACAGCAAACCCTGCTAGTTTCTCTAATTGTTGCTAAAATACTTCTAAATTCAGAACGTACCATTGCTAAGCCCTAGTTCCTTGGCCACGTCGCTCCAAGCTAGTCTCTTCTTATTTTTGTCTTTAAAATCTGGACATGTTTTGTCATATAGTACTGGGTGTCTTCTTACCGCCTCCGCCTACAATTCGGCTGCTGGCGCCGCCATGTTTACAGGAATTTTTGCCGAGGGACTGGAAAAGAGCATTTTTTCAATGGTTCATCCTTCCGTTTCTGCTTGCGCTTCCGTCATTACTGGTTCACACTACAAACTAGAGAACGGAAGCAAAACAGAAGCGAAAGAAGCGACGGAAGAATAAGGAACGATCCGTTCCGTCAGTCTCCGCTTCCGTTGAGGTTCCGCTTGTGCTTCCGTCTCCGTTTTCCTGATTCACACCAGAACGTAAGGCTTCTTCCGTCTCCGCTTCCGTCGCTGGTGTGAACCAAGCTTAAGTGTCACCGCCGTTTCAGTGAATCAGGTACCGTAACTAATCTCTTACCGGTTACTGATTATGTAAGTATCACTATCTAGTAGAAAAAAGTGTACTGAGTTTTATTTTATAGGTTTTTCCTGTTTCAAATTTTAGAGCCTGTTAGTCTCACAGAATGTTGAATAGAACAACTGTTTTATATTTTGAGGCATATTTTTCACTGATTTTTTACCTAAGGGTATATCGAAGGTATTATTCACAGTGCTCTGTTCCTATTTGTTCAGTTAGAATGTTGAATAAATGTTTTAGCCGGAAGTAGCAACTGAACGTTAAAACTGCAAAGTACTTTAATACTTTTCATGAACTCAGGGAACAAACATTTAAAACATTTTAAATTTTGATTTCCATCAAGCCCCGTTTAGGACTGTTTCCATTTCCACATTGCATTTATACTTTTATATCTAGATTAGTTTTTTGAAACTACATTGCAATTTTAAATATCCTATACGTTTTTACGTCAATTTCTGTAAATATCAAAGTTCAGCCGAGTCTCGCCAAACTTCGAATTCTTTATATTTTGTCCAAATGTTCCCTGTGGTTAGTTATACACGCTTTTTCTATAAGAACCAGTAACTTTCGGACATGCAAGGTTTGGTTGTTCTTTAGTTTTTGACGGTTTCAGCCTCAAAGTTGTTCTTATCAAATTGTTCTTATTTCCTGATATTTCAAAACTGTATACGTGTTTGTTGTTTCGTCTTGCGGAATGCGATGAAATCTTGTCAATGGACAATCTCTGTACAAATCTGATCAAATTTTCTGCCTGTTGGTTGTTCTTAGCTTGTTTTTATTTTTTATGCAAATCTTTAGATTCTGCATCTGACGGAGTGGCGAAGCTACGAAGCCCGATACGGGAAATATATTTTCTCCCAACGCCAACACGGCTCAGAATTGCAATTAGTTCCATAAAAGGGGATATTAATTAAAATTAATTAGAACAAATCATTTGGACGGAGGAGCAGAAAGTTAGTTACAACTTTTATGAAGATCCAGATATATTTAATTGCCATGTTTCGACATGCCTCATGCCTTCGTCAGAATAACGAGCCAAGTATAGCACATCGCATATAAATGGAAATAGAGCAATAGAACTAAATATGTTAATTACAGAGCATAGTACAATGAATGGTAAATTAAAGAGATAGCTTTAAGCTGACATGTGAGAGTTGTTGATTGAGTGAGGGCTTTTCCCAAAGGATATGAATAGCCTCTTTGATTTTAAGTTGTGAA
>JANVCF010024122.1:0-14086 GCA_025388745.1 Hydrozoanthus gracilis
CTTCGAGAGCTCAACATTCACTAGAATATGAGAAAAATGTGTAAACATTTTAAAATTTCTAATATGCGCAGTAAGATGCGCAATGCAAAACTGGGGAATTACCTTAAAGGAATCGTCCACTGTATAATATTATTTGTCTCGATTAAAACTTTTATGAAGTCCATGTCCATATCAGCTGCTTAAATTTGATAACTCTGCGCATATAACAAATTCCAAGCAATTAATTTTGATCAGTTTCACTCTTTGAATCTCCCGCACGCCGCCATTATGATTGATGGCAGTGCCAGTCTCCACTCGCGATGAATACAATAGCAGTGAACGAGAGGGGGTTTGGCACTGCAACTATGTTACGTCATAAATCAAAATGGCGGCGCGCAAGAAATTTAAACTGTGAAACCGATAGAAACAAATTGCTTCGCGTTAGTTATATGCACAAAAATTTTAAACTTTTGCTGCTAGTGTGGGCACAGACTTAATAGTAATTTCATTTGAGACCAATAGCATTATACAGTGGAGAATTTCTTAAATCACAAACCAAACCATTTAAAACTGTTGTTATTGATTTGCAGTTCTCTTTTAAAGAGCTCTTAACATTCGGGCCCGCAGTAATTGGTACCAAAGTTTAAGCCCCTTTTTCTGCCAAGTGGGATATTTTTTTGTTTGTAAATTAATAGCGAAGGTAAATATATTGTATGCGCTTGCCTTCGTGGCATAGATTTTGGCACGCGTTACTGAGATGTCGTTTGTATGTTTTAGGAAAATCTATTACTTGAGCCGATGTTCCAAGCCCCTGGTTCGAATATCCGGGTTGTACGCATAGACGAGAGAGTTGTGGCTGGCGAGAAAGAGCCCGAGTATGTATTGGTACCGGCGGAAGAAAACGTGGTTACCGACGGCGAAATTGAGTCAGCGGAGAGCTATGGAGAGGAAGATGATGCAGTGGTGGGTGACGCCAAGTCGAGGTTATGATACTGTGGTCTGTTAGACTATATGTAGTAAAAGGCACAGTGCTTAGCTGTGCGGACGCAACGTTGTTTCCATGGGATAGTTTTAATATATACTAATTGCAAAATATGCAAAGATAATGTGTCGGTAAGTTTTAATGCGAGATTTATTTTAACTGATTTAGTTTCTTTTTATTCATTTAAATTTAAAACGCTATTAATAAATGCATATCGTGCGCTTAGTACCAGTACTGCTTGATGTAAAGATGTAACCTAGTAATTCCAGTTTTAAACGACAAATCTTTTCAGAATTTTTCAGAGAGATAATACTCTCAATGCGTATTATGTGCAAGAATTGGTTCGGAAGTTTGTGAAAGCTTTCAGTTTGTAATATTTAAAAACCTGTTCTCCTTATCAGATTTGAAATTTCTTTGTAATTTCTCCACAGCCTTGTAAATAGCATCAAATTGGGTTTGTACAATTAAAGGGACAGAAAATTATCGTTGAATAAACGCACATTTGGTTTTCCGTCTAAATATGTATTCAGCTTGTGTTTTTTTTTTCGTTTCTCTTTTTATTTACGCGGTGGTGTTTCCAGCAGAGATGCAGGTATTGAAGATTAAAGTAATATTAATAGGAATAGCAATAAAATGATAGCTATGGTGATAGTTATGAAAATAGTAATATTGATAACAAAAAAATGACTGATAATAAGAGGTAGAAATAGAAAGATTAAAGAAGAAGAACAAACGGCTGTCAGGCAGTTGCATACAGCTTTGGAGTGCAAATAAGAAAGTAATCGCATCGCAGGGTTCGTGCGGGGCACGAAAAACCTTGACAGTCATGGAATTTTAGAATTTCATTTTCCAGGCCTTGAAAATCATGGAAAAATTAGCAGAATTTAGATTGATAACAACCTGAAAAAAAAAACCAAACCATATAATTGCACAAATTTGCACGCCTTTTTGCTGAAGAGTCGATTATTTCATTGGGCTTAAGTCACGTATCCACGACCATGAAACCGTATCACAAAATCTTAAAGAGTTAAAGCTTTGAACTTAACTGAAGGTTTTTTTGCAAGATAGGCATGCTCCTTTTAAGAGCACTTTGGACAGCAAAATTTATCCGCGTGATCAAAGCTTCCACTCCCGAAGGACTAAGCCATTTGTCTTGCTTGAGCAATTTTTTTTGTAAACACTTGAAGCTTCAATGAACCAAGTAAGTTTGGCACTTTTTAATTGTACACAGTTGTGACCTTGCTCGATTGAAGGACTGCCTTGACCTTTCATCCTTGCATAATTTTGAAAATTTTAAAATAGCTCGATATTTGTTCGCCACCAGAGGACTTCCTTTTCAAGTATTAAAGACATAATATAGTGAGGTGACTCGCTGACCTACGTCGTGCAAACTGAGAAATGTTGCATATCTTCAGGAAACGTGCTGAGTCATACCTGCTGAATGAAATAATAGCAGCTAACGTTTAAAGCAAAACCAACTTAAAGTTTCGCCGGATTTGGAGGTGTTGAAGTTTTGTGAGAATTCTGAGGTTTTGTTTTTTTTTAATTCGAGTGTGATAGCTCCAGTTAAGGTAAATATGTACAAGACTTTCATGAACGAAAAGATAAATAGTTTTATCAATTGCTTTAGTAGCAAATTGTGTTTAATCCATACAAACTTTAAGGATAAGGCAAAATTAAGCATATGTAAGTGCTCTCGAGGAAGGAAAATGTTTGACTGAGCAGAAGATCAAGAACGTGGAAACACGATATCCCAAGAGAAATAAAGTATCCAGATGATGAAGAAAGCTACGTCAGCTAAATTGTGTAAATTTTCCAACGATTGAAATTTTGATTTTTTATTGCTAAACCGTATACACGCGTTTACTTATAAGAACCGGTAAACTTGGCCAAGGCTCATTCTTAAATTTTTGGCGACTTGAGCCTCAAACTGTTCGTTATTTGTTCTTATTTCTATGTGTGGTTTAAATGTTTTTACGTTGATCATTCTTTTACTACAAAAGCTTGCCTATTTCCCTATGAAGATACAGGATGTTGTATGCATGTTTACAACGATTATAAGGAGCAACCTTCAGGGTAGTCCCGAACCTGAACTTGTTCGTAAATAGTTCTTAATTTTTGGCCAATCAGAGTCTCGTTCTTATAAAGTTGTTCTTCAAGCGTGTAGCGAGATTGTTTTTTCAAACAGAATGCAAGCTCTTAAAAAGATATCGCGTATAAGAATAAGCGCAACCGACGAACCCAATGTCAAGTTTTGCAACAAAAAGGCTGTTGGCCAAACTAAAATAAAACATAAATCATTCGATGAACAAAAAAAGCATAAGTCATTTGATTAATAGAATCATATAGCACATGACTATTGGGCATATCGAGCTAGCAGGCGCAAGACGTGTGTCCAGCGGGAATAGACAAGAACTTATCCAGTGACTCGGCTCCTTACGTGAATTCTTGTGGCTAGTGGGTAGAGCATCTGACCTGCAATCAGAGAGTTGCGGACTCGATCCCCGTTAGTTACTCTTTTCTGATCACTCAACTTGAGAAGCGCTTTTCTTCGTTCTTTACAACACCAAGTTGCAAATTTCTACATAAATCATTCATTCTAAAATAAAACAGTTGGTAGAGATGTGCTCATCCATGACTTGAGAACCTTGCATAGCTGCACGTACTTCATTTTTGTTTTGTTCCTGATGAACTTGTCTAACACGACCAAAGAAAAAATCCTTTCCAAAGCATTCTAGTTGAAAAACTACCTCAATTTGCGTCTAACATTTAAGTTTGTTAAGATTCTATGTTCTTCCTTTGTGACCCGCAACAGGATGATGATAAGGTTGCGGTAGTGCTTCTGACGAAACCAGAATGATAAGGAGGGGAAAAGAGCGCTTTTGTCTTCAAGACAATAACCTTTACACTTCTTGCCAATATATGTAATACACTTTTATTCTAATTATCTTTTCAAAGGCTCTTTGTTTGACACGTACTCAAGTTTTGTGCGGAACCACTCTGCGAGCATCCGTGCATGCAAATCTTAAAACTATGTTTACTGATTAAAGTCTTAAATTTATGTGTCACTTGTGCATTCTATACGTATTTCAAAATCGTCCTTAATGATCAGTTTATGAACAGTGCACAAGGTTCAGAGTTTTGTAAGCAATTTATTATAGGCCACGCTTTCATTTTAAACACATATTCAATCTTTGTGTTTTTGTGCAGCACTGATACACAAGCATTGATACACGCTCCACGCTTTCTAAAATATGCGAATCTTTCCTTTGTATTTTCTAAAAGCAACTGTTACACTTTGAGTGTCTGGTATGCATAAGCCCTTCGATCTTAGTTGTTCAGGATTAACGAATAAAACATTTATTGTTTTCAAAAATACTTTGCACCGGAAAAAAAACTCGGCTTGTTTGTCAGTTACACCTCTGTGTATCATTATACGAAATGAAATTATAGCTATACCTTAAAGTTTTCTAATAACGTTAAAAACTTTTGCGCTAGATTTGTTCCTTAAAATTTGATTACCGGTGTTATAAGTCGCATGCATGCCAGTATAGAATCCCATGCACGCGGCTCATGCAGTAGCTGTTCAAAGTTGTTTCCCCATGTACTAGCTATTTCCGAAGAAAAATCGGGTAAACAACACTACTTGCAAACCATAACTTATATCCCCGTGACAAGAAACAGTTGCTTTGAGCCCTGCAATAGCAGTCACACGCTTCTGGTCGGCGAAGCAATGCGGAAGAAAGTTTGGCGAGCCTTTAAGAACGGGTTGGGTGGCGGCGATGAGCGTAAACTTTGTAAGGTTTAGGCCTTAAACTAAGACCGAATTTTCCCTCCATGTCAGGTAGAGTGTTGTCAGGGCGAAAACTAACTTGCCTTAGTAAAGTACCCAAGAGAAGGAAAAGCTCGGCTTTTGCAAGGGAAGCCCCAACACAACGCCTTGCCCCACTTGAGAAAGGCATGTAAAGCGAGTGGTAGTCTTGGCGCACCTTCCCGTCCTCGTCTAGGAATCGGTACGGGTTGAACTTGTCTGGTTGCTCGAAACGCTCTGGATCACGGTTTGCTGCCCACAGGTTGAGCATTACGATTGTACCTTTTGGTATGCGGTAGCCGCTCAGACAAGTGTCTTCCATTGCAAAATGGGGCAGAGCAAATGGAAGAACTGAGCTCACACGAAGCAATTCCAGAACGGTCGCCTGAAGCAGTGGTAGCTTTGCTCGATCTTCGATACTGGGACAATCGACCTCTGCTCCCAGTTGTCGATCAAGCTCGTCCTGCAAGTGCTGCTGGAGTTCTAAATCCCGAACGAGATAAGGTAGCGACCAGCAAAGAGTAGCAGCTACAGTCTCCAAGCTAGCTGCAAACACGTCGGTTGTCAGCGTTGTAAGAAGAGTCTCTTCGTCTCTCAAGATCTCCTGGGCATGCTCATCGAGGTTGGATCCTACACCCGTCTCGGCGTTTTTTCTTGCAATTTCTATCAAAGATGACACCACAGATTTCTCTCTTAAATGTTGCTTACTGTCCCTACATTTCTTGAAAATTTTTCTTACAAATGCTCTCAAGGTATCATTTGCAGTTTCAATTTTCTGTGCCTGCTTTTTTAGAGCAAAGTGGAGATACGGCATAAAATCAAGGATGTTTCCTACGGCACTGTTTTCAAGAACGTCCACTGACAGCTCAATGAGTTCTTGTAGTTCCGTTTTTACGCTTTTATCGTGTCCGTCGCCGAAAGACATACGAAATGCAAAATTGATGACGGTTGTTTTTATTAACGGAATCGGTTCCACAGGGTGCTGTTCATTTTTCGTCAACTCAGCAACCAGAAGTTTTCCTTCGTCTGCACCCAGAAAATTAACTCTGTCAACATTCTCGAGAATTGAATGCAACGCTCTAGCGATTGTCTTCTTGTTGTGGGTGAAGAGTGGCGTGAAGGAAGTGAATATGCAGCTTCTACCACTACAGGTGCTAATTTCGAAGCTGTATAATGGTGGTCTGCCATTGAGAGCGTGACAGTTTGCTGCTTCTTTAACGCCGTTGAAGCTGTTTATACATACCACTTGCCTTGTTCCAAGTCTTAAAGAGAGAATGTTACCGTAAACTTTGGACAACTCCTTAATACTAATATGCGGTGAAGTTCCAAGTTGTAGTAGATTTCCAATGATTGGTAGGCCATAAGGACCTGGGGGCAGTCTTGGAAGCTCTCTTTTCGGCCGCAATAGGCGAGCGAGCACCCAAAGTGTATAGAAGGTGAAGAGAAACACCAAAATTGTTGAGCAAGTCACAGTGTTCATACAATCCAAAAGCAAGTTAATTAACTTGTTCAGGTCCATTATGTTGTAAACACAATTGTTTCCGTTGTTGCCTTGAGTTTATAGCACTTTAAGTTAACTTGCTGTTTGCGTGGAATGTGCAGTGATAAACGGGAGAAGTTAGCGACTGCAAACAACCATAACTGCACGCCAATCTTGTGTGCGATATGGTATTTATAGCACCTGCATGGAGTCCGACAACATTGTTTGTTTGTCGAACAGAAAGTCAAGGTCAACCAAATTCGCCGTATAATGAGCGCTGCTGTTGTCGCTCCAACGAACAATGCAATATTTGCCTTCGTCAACTTATTACATGCTTGACAAGTCCGGCTATGATTGTTTTTGAGATCCTTAGATCCATTGAGCGAATCCCGCTTATAGTGACTTCGAACAATCAAGGTCACATCGCAAGAATTAAATCGTCTGTTAAATTTAATTTATTAGCATAGTTGACGGACAACAACTTTACGAAAAGTTTCAAAAGAGCCAAAAGTTTGATCGTTTCTCTTAATCTATTTTAATTTCCCACCATTTTTGACCTTGGGTTGAACTTGGGTCTCTTATTGCCAGACAATTAGTTTTAGGACGTATTGTGTGTAGTATGACACCTTCACGCCTACACAAAGGACGAACGTGACACGTGAGGCGCAAATGGGCCGCAAATCAAGTGTAGTTTATGGTCACGAAAAGAACAACAAACAGTTCTACCTAGATTGGAGAAATGTATGAAGCTAAGGCCACTTTTGTTTCAAAGCCATGGGTGTGGGTTATCAGACACAATGGCTCACTCTTTCTTTACTGCGTACACATTTTTAAAAGCTTTAGTTTTTGTTCACATGCAGTTTCCGAGGTCAAATGCCTCCCCCAAAACCCATTTCCTTCGACGCGAACCAAATAACCCAGGATGCAGTTCCCATTTAAACATATCTTCTTAGAAGGCCCCTTGTCCCCATTATGGACCAACACCGTAAGGTGTTGCTTATGCTGTTTAATACATTAGCATAAATGGTCTACTTAAATGAATTTTTAGATGATTTAAGCTTGTGAACAAAACGGAAACTAATTTTACGTTTCAGATTTTATGTTTATTAAGACACTGTTGTAGACAAGAGTGTTTCCACGTCCTGTGCTTATCTTTCATTGAACAACTTTAGACTGAAATTAGAAAAAACGATTTAAAATCGAAACTGCAGTGATTGATTGTGAAACCATTTTTATTTGTTTTTGTCAATACAGGAGACAAAAGAATTTTGAGTTAAATGAAAGAGCTTCAACGCAACAAACCTGGGAAAGAAAGCTTTTCCAATGAAGTTCAAGATCACCCAGATGTTTACTAAGTTGAAGTAATGATATACATTATGACCTATTAAAACCAGATGTAGAATTACCACAAATATTATCACTTTATCAACCCAGTTGGTTTGTTGAAGCTGTAATCAGTACTTCCGGTGGAATTTTCTTCGAGCATCCCGGAGTGTTTGACGACATCGATACTATATTTATAATAAATACAGACACTTATAGCTACTGTACCAAGGTGAAGGTAATTCTGAACTCGGGTTTTACTGGTATTTGATGACTATCTAGATAGCGCCTCTCGGGCTAATGAATGTACAAAGCATGCAATTAAATTACGCTAAAGCTGATGTTTTCAGTGTGAAAGATTTCTTTAAGCAGGAGTTGCGTAGTTTAACTCTGAGTATTCTACTTTAGAGCTGTATTGAAAAACGTTGACGTTAATAACGCTATGCAATTAAGTATTTTAACAACAGTTTATTTAATTACAAGTGTTTTTTTACTTGAAAGTTTTGAGGAATTGTTTGTGAGTCTGTTTGGTAAAGAGATAACTTCATTTGCGCTGTCAAAAGCGTTGAACTATGTCTACCTCGGCTAAGATGAAAAGAAGATAACCGTTTCTGATCTATTTTCGTACTGGCACAGCAAAAACAGGAAGATTTCTAAAAATGTTTAGATTGATGAACAAGATTTATTCTTCGCTGATTTTACTCCTGATAACAGTTAGTGTTTTCTCCAAGTAGCAAGCTTTCTCGTTCCATTGTCTGTTTCTAGCCTGGGCCTCTTGAACTTGTCTCTTCAATCTGGTCATATAGGCTGCGTTCCTTCGCTATCAATATAAATTATAATCACAGAAAATATACTTTACAAGCGGCGACACCCCTTGTTTCTAAAGATGATGGTAATAAACATACAGTCAAAAATACTGAGTAAAGTTTGTTTTTGCAAATAAGTAAACCCGATATCCAGAAAGTTTCTGTTAGTTTTTTTCTGATTACAGCTCTGAATGTTTATAAATTAAAGTAAACAAATAACACATTGACTCACAACAACTTCGTGGCTTAGTCTCTTTTTAAAGAAAACTTTTGATTTAGGATTAAAGCTAGAGTTATTTAAGAAATAAAAAACAATTATTTGAATTTATTCTGAAACCTCAGTTACAATGTTCGTAAAAACACTAGAATTTTTGTGTAAGCTAATGAGTAATGTTCTTATTCGCCTAATCACCTAATTTTGTTTCGGGAAAACTTTCTGATGTCGAGTCAAGCTCAACTATTGCAAAATTTCAGCAATAAATCTTTTCGGTCTCGTTTTCCAATGATTCAAAGAAAAAATCCGAGCCTGGATGGAATCACGATTTCAAAGCTGCTGAGTCACGCGACCTTCGCTTATTATTTCGATGCCAGACTTGGTTTGGGCTCGCCGCTAATCAGATTCTATAACACAAAATAGTCTTTTTCTTAGCCGAGAGCCGCAGACATGACCGATGCACATGTAGAATCGTTATCACAGTCTCCGGTTTCTCTGACCAATTAGTTGCGAAATCAAAATTGTTTCCATACTATACCGGCGATTTTTCAGGCCCGATTTGAGCATTGGTTTGACGTCAGTGAATATGTACTGATGGCTGACTTACTTGTAACAGCTCCGTGTCTCTTCTCAGATGAGTCTGTTGCTCCTTCTCTCTCGCAATCTGTGGGTCATACGAGTCAAAACCTGATTTTGTTTTTTACCGGCGTGTTCCTCGCTAACACTAACAGGCGATTTGCATTATAAACGGGTCACTTAACTTGCGACTGGTTTTCAAGCAATTTATAAAATTATGCCCTTAAAATGTTTCTTACATCGGTGTGAGGATTTTTAAAGCCTATCTTTTACGCTAGGAAGTGTCGACTTTGTTGAAACATTTGAATTGAATAATTCATGAAGACTGATGTTTGACTGGACAAGCTGGATTACGTGACGCGTTGGTGCAAACCGCCTATTGCCCTAGATTTATACAACTCGTTTTTCATTTTTATTCATTTAAAACTTATGTTTTCAATGTAATTGTAATAGAACTAGCTTCGCGGCAGCTCCCCTGACCCCTGCGAGCAGAGCAGATCCTCTTTGCCTGTCCTGGATGCGGTTACGCCGCCTTACTTCTTTGTTTGACACCCTATTGAATGGTGCGAAACCTATGCACGACATTGCTTTGCGAATATTTTTTCGTTAAGAATGGCAACGATGGCATGAATAGTACAAACACAAGTTGTTCTAGTCTCAACTGTAGCTACAGTTATTTTGTCGATACAAGTTACTTGATTTATCCTTTTGTTCACTGTTACATATATCCAACGTTATCATAGTATTTTGTAAAAACAAAATTCATAGTTACAAAGTTTATTATTGTCTCATTGCTATTGTTAACATCATTGTCATTACCATATTGTCAGTATCAATAACAGAATCACCGCCATCATTTCCGTTTGTCATGTAAAAGTATAATGATGACTGACAACAACAATGATGACGATTGTAAGAATAGTAATGGAAACGGTTTTATTGACACTCCCGTAAGGTGGCTCTTCTTTGTCAACCAACTAAACATTAGATTGAGTGCCTGGGTTTTTTAGCTTTTACTGTATTTTAGGATAAACGACTTATGTCCCTTAAGCCCACCGCACACTTGTGCGATAGCATGCAATTTTCGTCGCATGCAACCGAAATGGTTGTCGTACATTCACCGCACACTTTTGCGAGGAGATGCAAGGTGCACTCACTTTTAAGGAAATCAGACATGTTTGATCCATGCGATCTATATTGCATGCGATCAATATTGCATGCGATAGAAATTGCATCGCAGGCTCCCGCACACAGAAGCGATGTGCTGCAATTTTGATTGCATGCGACAAAAACTGCATGCTATATCACAAGTTGCCGTGGGCTTTACCGCGAACAGTGTAAAAAGGAAATAATTCGATTACTCTCGGGAAGGCCAGGGATCGAAGCAAAGGCCTCATAATTCGCAGTCACAGTTCTCAGTGCCAACTGAGTTCAGCTATTTCTGATGATTTTTCTCTGAGAAGGGAGTAAATTTCTCCGCAAACTAAATTATTTGTAAGTGAGAATTTGAAATCCCTGAGAATGATTGGGAAATCGTATAAGTGAGAAAGTAGTTCAGTTCAAATTTATATAGGACGATAGTTTAACAGCACTTACCTCAGATAGGCAGACGTTTATTTTTTCTCTGAGCTCTATTATCAAGTTTTGAAGCCTTGATGAATCTTTCTGAATACCCTGTTTCTCTATGGCAATACCTCCAGCAACCTTTTCCACTATAATCATTGAAGAGGAGGATGTTATACCTTACAATGTAATAACTCATACTGAAAATGTAGTAATAACGAAATAAATACATGTAATTACTTTTACCCGCAACAAATTGTAGTAAAAAGGTATAAAATTTAGCATTTTTGACGCAAACTTTAATCAAATTCCGGCAGTAATACAAAATATAATTATACACAACTGAAATGTAACAATATTCATAACAATAATTTTACCATCTGTTCAACCTCATAACTGGCGTGTAAACTAAATACACCGAGTTTACAAAAATTAAACAATACCGTAAATTACCTAAAAACCGCCGATCGAATAGACAAAGGCGGTTAAGCAAAGCGTCACATATCGTATTTTCCCATAAGAAACATCCGATATGTATACGTTTCTCTTGAGACCCCCACACCCACCCCTCAGAGACGTCATTTAGAAAAATCGACATTTTTTAAATCTTATATATGAACACAATATATAATAGTTTAATAGATGTATAATAGCCTTCGTGCAATTACGTATTACATCTTCTGATTGTTATACGAACTTTCTGCTGTCATGTTTTTGATGTACATTATGGTGTATAATATAATACGCCCAGCGGTTTAAAATTCTCTCTGACTGCGTGTCTGAATGAAATATATGGCAACTGCTAACAAACATCCCGGCTAGGTTTTGGTAGATTGAGCCCGCAAAAACTGCACATTATACTATTAGCAAGGCTCAATTTGTTTAGAAATTATGCCAAAATTCTGTTACTTTCTGAAAATTATGTTACTTTCTGAAAATTATGTCCTATGTCACCGAAATTGTGCTATTTTAATAGATTGTAATGCAGTAGCTTAACTCTGTCAATTTTTGACTTTTTATTAACGAAACACTCTTGTGCATGGTCTACCTTCCAGTCTTACAGTCTTAAGCGGCAAATAAGCATGTGCGCACCTCGAAAAGCAAGATGGTTAACAAATGAACTTAAAATCCACCGTTTCTGGGGAGTGAATCCGGATCACATCGTTATAGCTCGCATATATGTTTTAGACGCCGTCCAGGCAAAGCCCTCAGTTCAGTATAAGGACAACTATGCATGTTGTTTTAAAATCACTTAGTATCTGTATTATCGGTTATCGTACTGAAGCTTTATACCGAAAACTGTAAATAATCCACGAGAGCATGCTCTTTGAATCGCTTAACGATAGACCTCAATGTTTCGCAAAAACAATACTTGTATGGAAATGCATTCTATAAAAGATTTAATGATTTTAAAGGGTCAGGCTTTCTTCTCATTGACTAGTTTAGCGTGGCTGATTTATGCTTAATGGTAAAAACATTTAAGTCGTTGCAGGGATAAAAACCAATTGTTTCACTGGGAAGAAAGGATCTTATAGTTCCTTGACGCTACGACTGAGGTCAAAAAGTTAAGCCTGCAACTAAGCTCTGAATGCAAGCGGAGTTATTGGCGCCTTTTGTTCAAACAATGGCCCTTTCTCCATGCAAATAAAGAAAAGTTCTTTAGGTAAACTTATCGTTGTAAATATTAATAAAGTTTGTGTTTTTACATTTTGCTTTACCGAATTTTATTGCGTTTCTTGTCAAAAATTGTTACCTTTTGCGTTACTACTACATTTCGGAGGAGTTATTACATTTTGTGGCATAACAGGGGTGAAACCCAGTGTTGTACTGTATGCTTACATTGTGTATACAAAAGAAAATCATTACAATCGTTAGCTCGAAATTTACTTTGGTTTTCAAGTAACAAATACACGGAGATTGTACAAAGCTTTTTGTTTAGGTGGTGCGAAATAACCTCATCTGTTTAATTATTTTTAACCAAAACTGTGTTATTTCCTTAACAAAGTTAATATAATGTTAAAGTAAAGAAGAGAAAAATTTTAAAAGTTATATCCATGACAGGTTTGTATTTAAATTATAATCTATTCACAACAACCAGACTTACATTCGTCTCGAAGTTGATGAATAAGTTCTTCTTGAACCTTGATTTGTCGCCCTGTATTATTCAAAGAGTCGTGCTCGTCAAAAAGACTGATGTGATTTTTCATACTCATCCTGTGCTGATCGTACAGCCTGCGATTTGATATATTTGAAACGGTTACGCCATATTTATATTGCACATTTATTCTAAACCTTATCAATATCAGAACACCTCGATACGCCAGTTTCGAGTTAAAATGCAATTGCAGGAACAAAACGGTTTATGGAACTGATAATTTTGCTGTGTTTAATGTTACAAGTTTCTTCGTTGACGCAAAATGAAAAAAAAGGAAAAGAATCGTATTTACAGTTTTAGACAGATATTTTGATCACAAAAGTAAAAACAAACATAAGGCACAAATCTCTTCGTTTATAAGGTTTTTGTTATGTGGTATGGCGAATAAACTTAAAATATAACGGGTCAAAAGGTGTTCAAAGTATAGAAAAATAATTGAGAAAAAGCCAAGGCTAAATTTTGCCAATGATAGTAGTAAAACTAATACTGACAACCAATGAGTGAAATTTCGGACGTTTGTTCGACTTGTCGTTGTGTAACCAGAAAATGAATAAGACTGATTGAGTATTAAACTCACTGTTTATCGTTTGATAATTTTTTCCATTTAGCGGACAGCATGTGAGTTTGAGCTTGATCTTCTGAAATCAATTCTTCGACATCTGAAACACAATGCAAACAATATTCAAGTTCCTTCAGCTTGTGCAAAGTATTTCCTGTCCCAAAAACAAGGTTTTGAAATTAAGCAATAAAACACATTTCTCATGTAATTGTATTTTTTTTATTACAAGAGGGGGGATGTTGGGCGAATTGACAAAAAACTTGAAAGTCACGAGCCGTTTGAGCCTCGACTTCTTCATAAAAAGGTAAGCCTACAAGGTATTACAATGCAAGCATTGGAAAAGGAAGTTTGATAAATTAATTCCCACAATCTTTCCTCAATTCTTATGTTCGTGTCTTTTTTATTAACTGAAAATGTTGTTATAAACGTTAAAATACTTTCAACAAAAGAAACCGTTCGTTCGTGAAGTTAGTATTTTTGTCAGGGCTTAATGCAAAATTTCGCTGAGCTAGTTGAGCTCTTATGCTGTGACTGGCAAACATCTTTTTTACGTACAAGTACGGGGCAGTGGCATCGGTCACACACTTACGGTGTTGAGGGTTCTAGATCGAATCCCGTGAAGTGCACCCTTCTTTTTT
>JANVCF010024233.1:0-14081 GCA_025388745.1 Hydrozoanthus gracilis
CATCAGAATGACGAAGTGGTGATTATTCACTCTTATGAAATACATGCACCAGCACTACCACGTAAGTTATCGCAGCTAGCTTCTCACCCAGAAAACCACATAACCATATTTATTCATTTATTGACTCTTTTTTTACTTTTACTTTTAAGGCTGAAGCTTATTATTCGAGGTGGGCGCTAATTAGTGACTAGGCGCTAATCAAGTTTTTCACATTTTAGCAAGATTGGAGCAACTTAAAATTTTGTGAATTTATAATCAATTTCGATATCACCAAATCTGGCTCATTGGAACGTGTGCCCTTGAACTCCAGTACAATAATGTGGAAATATTAATGTAGTATAACGCGACAGCATAAGATAATGTTTCACTGTTCACTCAAAGATTATCAAAAAACTCGATCCTCTTACAGTCAGGATTCGTCTGGGGGGAAGGATGGGCACTAAAAATATAAAAGGCTGGGTGCTAATTAACATTGGCTTTCTGGGTACGCGTTTATTCGAGGTGGGTGGTAATTGAAAGGTGGGCGGTATTTCGAATAAATACGGTATTCAGGCATTTTTTTTGTGATCATGCGTATTACTCGTGATCTGCATGAATGTATGTGTGGTAATTGCTTTGTGCGGTTACATGATTCAGTGTACATGTGGTGTTCGCATGATGGAACAAGCTCATGCGACAAGTTACATTAGGGAGCTTAAGCATGTAACAAGGACCGGAGCAACGTCAAAGTTTCCTTCCTTAAGATAAAAAAGATAGAGAAAATTTTCTGTAGGCCGTTCCGGTAGTGGTAAGAACTCCAAAACTAAGCTGTTTACGTTTTGAAATTTTGAATAAAAATGTGCGCGTGCAAGGTGACCCACACGGTGTCTCTATTGTTCTCTGCCGTCGTCGGCGTCCTCGTTGCTTAAGCTTCCTATTAGTGAGTTTAAGACACGAGAACGGCAACATCGACGACGACGGCAGAAAACAATAGAGAATACAAGCTGCACATTGAAATGCACCGTGCGGGTCACTTCAAAATTACGACGTGAAAAGCTTATCTTTAGCCTACTTCAAACACCGTATTTTAATCGTATCGAATTAAATTCAGGAATTAAATTCGGTGAAAATACGGTGTTTGAAGCAGTGCACCGAATTAAGTTCGGGAGTGAAATTAAATTCGCTTCCAACTACCGGATAATACGGTAGAAATTCAATTCGTTGGAAATAAATTCGGCGTTTGAATCACCGGTTCAATTAGCTCCGGATCAAAATCAATTTAATTCGATACGGTTAAAATACTGTGTTTGAAGCAGGCCTAATTTTTCACGACTACGAGATCGACCTACAGAAATTTTTACACTTTTAAGAAAACGCTGTCTACAATTCTATTCACAAAACATAACCAAGACTAAAGGGAAAGCGAACTAGCCACAAGAGATCGAAAAAGGCAAGCAAGAAGCATGTTTTTTGAAAGCGGTCGTCGTCGTATCTTACAGTTGAACTCCCTAATAAAAAAGGAGAGGCCGTCTTTCCAATCACTGCGCATGATCGTGAAAGTAGCTTCTTTTAACATATATATTCTGTGCAAAATGGCAACACTGGAAAATAGATGTTTTGAGTAATCATAATTGCTATCAGCGATTACGCTACAGGAAACTCTGATAAAGCACAAGTTCAAAATAAGATTTACATATTTTTTGCCCACTGCTGAAATGGGAAAGCTCAACAATTTGTCTATTTTTAACAGCTTGTATGGTGTTGATCATATTTCCTTAGATCAAATGGCAACTCAGGACTGGAAGGAATATTTAGATAAAGTGGAAAAAAAAGTCAATGATTTGAAGGAGAAGTACGAAAAGTTACTGTCTGAGGAGAAACAGAAAGGCTGTGTTGTGAGTTTAAACTTCCCTGTTTTATACGCATTGCGTTTTTATCCTCACTTAAACTCTCTTTTTTTAAGAATGTAAAGTTCTTTGGCCGAAGCTAAATGTTTGGCGATTTACCCTTAATATAAGCAAACGCTAGCTAGTGACTACTGTACGCAACTTTATGAAAAGAAAGGGGGCCGAAAAAGCGCAAATATTCCGGGAGCATAAAGCTACACAGAAGTTAAATGAATAAAACCATGATTTTGTGCCATGCATAATGTAACAAAATTAAACTCTCTGCCATTCCTTAAACCCCGGGTGTGTTCTTAGCAAGTTATTGAATTTTGGCCGATTTTCAGCCTGACGTTTTTATAAAATCAAAGGTGGCTTTTGCAAAGACATGAAAAGCGATTTGAGATTACTGTTTTAAAATTGCTTACTATTTAGTCTGCCACGACCGACAAAGAAATTAACGGTAGCGTTACGCACGAACAGATACGTTACGGAGAAAGCCATTAATGTTAAGGAAAAATTCTCGAAATTCCCATATATTTAAAAGGTTTCAAATGTATGCATATGAGGGCTCAAAATACTAACAATAATCGGTAAAATTTTAGTCTTTTCCAACATGCCTGCGTAGCGGCTGTTAAGTGTCATCCGAGCGGGCCGCTTTGTTAAACGCGCGAGCTAAGACCTATTCTCTCCCCAGGCTTTTTCTTCGCTCGCGCGTTTAACTCTCAAAGCGGCTCGCTCGATTGACCCTAGCACATAGTCTCCCCTACAAAGCAACCGCTACGCAGGCTAGCTGACACCAGTCTCCGCCCGGCCAACTTAACGGTCAATACGGTTATATCAAAATATAAAACTTAAGCGACTATGCGTTTACCACTTTTTATCTCTTTTATTTTGATGGCTAAGTTTGCATTTCCTACAACCTTCCAGTTACAAAGTATATTTTTCATTTACAGCGTGAATATTCTGTCCACGTGGAGCGCGGATCGCCAGGCAAGCAAATCTGTGAGTTCGCAAAGCACCATAACATCACATTGATCGTGATGGGCTCTCGCGGGGCGGGAGTCTTCAGACGTACCATATTAGGAAGCGTCAGTGATTACGTCGTCAAGCATGCTCACATTCCAGTCACTGTGGTCCCTAAGGAAAAACACCACCAGTAGCCCCTGTTGTGTTAGTAAATTCTCCCATCAAACATCACCTCTGAGAGTTTTTTGTTTTGCATTCTCATTTGTCTTCGTTATTTGATGAAGTCCCTTTTCTCCCTACCGAATATTTCATGTTTATGTATTATGTAAGGAGAAGTTAGATTTTGCCGGATAACTGGCTGGGGCTGAGATAGTAGAAACGACGTCGGTAGTGACATCATACTAGTGCTAGAAAGAGTTCTAAGAAGCCCGTAATTTTTAAACACTTTTAGAATCTTGTAGACACCAGTCAAAGCGTTTACGAAAGAAATAAATGCTTTATTTAGGAAGAACTTTGTCCATGCCTTTCCTCCTTGTGTAAAACTTCAGAGTAAAAAAAAAGTTCCCGCAAAAATAAAGCCGTACTATCAAAGTTACCCAAGCCGCGAGCGTTTACATGTAAAGCTAGTTCTCAGGACCTTCTCCTTCACCGGAGAAGGATAGGACGCTGGGAACGAAGACCCACCCGGTTGACCATCCAACATGATAACAACTCAGCAAAGGTTGCATAAATTTAGAAGTAACGTCAGCGGTGTGACCTTTTTGAAACACATATCGAAACCGGCTATAAAACGATCGAGTAAGAAAAGGTCGAAACTATGTTTCGTAGTTATGTACTTTATTAATCGGTGTTTGGATAAGTCTCTGCAAAAAACAAGGCTATAATTTATCTCTTTATGAAAGAAATAAACCTAGCTCAGTTTGTTTTATTGCTCAATTTGAGATTCCTTGGTTCAGACGAGAGTTTATCAACTGGGCCATGATGTTTTGGAAAATTTATTTACCATTGCTTAAAGCAAACATTTTGATTTACCAAAAATGGGGGGGGATACCCCCTTCAGTTCTGTTTTCCGACGTCGTATGACCAGAATAAACACTGATAACTATGCTGAAACAAAATTTAAGACGTATTTATTGTTCAAATCCATGCTTTGATAGTATCGCTTGCGAGCACTGAATGACCAAGGGTCAAACTCGGTAAAGCGTTAGGTTTGGTACGTAAGTGAACTGTTAGACCGAATCGGACACGTGATACGTGCTCAGGCTGGCGAGATATACTGATAAGAAACAGATTGCTTCTTAGAAATAACTACTCAAGAGAATTAACCTATCCCCAAGCACCCATGGCAGAAGTTGGGCAAGAAAACAAACAACAGGTCTCAACTGAGGGCACTGCAACTTCAGCTTCAAGGGAGCGTGTGATTCTGATACCTGTCGATCACAGCAAGCATGCAGAATACGCCTTCGACTGTAAGTCGATATATTGAAGTCTGTTTAAGTATCTCACAGCAATACCGATTGAGTTATCCCAAATTACCTTCCTGCCACTAAGATATCCTGACACTTTACTTAAGCAGTTATACAAATCACTAATATGAACAGAATCTTACCGGTTTACGATCTGGATGTGCCGTGTAACTGTAGTGTTGGTTCAGTTCTCAAATGGCATCGCCGAAACATCTTTTTCTAAATGATTATTTAAGAGGAACATAACCGAGAAGTCGACGTGATTAAATCGATTTTGTAAGTTTGGTACTGATTTAAAACCACGAAACAAAACATTTACAAATTAGAACAACTTGTTTTTTAATTAAAGCTGTCAACACAAGCGTTTTTAAACGCTAAAACATAAATATCTAAAAATATATTTGTCACAGTTCCTCCGAGTCTGTAAACTCGTTATGTACTGATTTTGCTAATTTAATTATATCTCTCGCTATACTGATTGCGTGACAATAACTTTGAGCTTAATACTTAGAATTTTTTTGTTTAAACTGTTGGTATAAGTCTGTTAGTATACGTGCTTTTAATTTGAATGGAAGGCCGCGCTTGTTATGGAAAGTTTCAATTTAAGTTTCGCTCGGTTGTAGTAGTTTTTCGTTTTGTAAATATTTTTTTTCGCTATATAGTTCGTGCTTGCACTTTTTTAATGCTTGAGCCATTACATGCTGAACAGTAAGTGTTTATATACATGCACCCTGACGAATGTTTTTCAACCGACGCGGAATGTAGGTGTTATTGGTTTTATCGGTTGCCTCTATTATTTCACGTTAAACAATTGATCTATTTTCAACTGAGGTGGGTAGTGGCAGAATATCTACTGACCGCCGAAGGATATCCGTCGAAATTGAAATAGAGTAAGCGCACATGTTTTAATAATACCAGCGAGGCAACTGATCTATGAAAATTTCCTTTCAAGTTCAACGAAAACGAAAGATTTGTAAGAAAATAAATAAATCGCTGAGCGTGACAAAACCGTCACACATGAAAAGCCTAACTTACAACAAAAGCTTGCCAATTAATTGCAAAGTGTTGTAAATAACTTTAAACAGAGAAAAGTTTCTTTAGACTCGTTCGAATATCCCGCATTTTTACAACTTTTTCAATATCGTGATCCAAAATAGACGCGAAGCGAATTCTTCCGTCCGCTAGCGCTATTTTGTTTCGGTGTCATTATCAACTATTTCTGAGGTTAATATTGTCGCACAACAACTATTTCTGTCTGTATAATAGTATACCAGCTCGACTACGCGCAATTTGATTGGTTTAGAAATAGTAGCTATGAGACAATATTTACCTCCGAAATAGCACATAACAATACCGAAACAAAATGGCGGACGGAAGTAGTCGCTTCACGTCCGTTTGGGATCACGATACTGAAAACTTTTTCTGTTAAAACACGGGGAGTTTAAATTTCACTGTTTTACGCCATTTACGACGTTTTGTAGTTGACAAATAGTCAAAACAAGTTTGTTACATTTGTTAGGCTGCTCATGCGCGAGTCTCGCCACGCTTAAAATTCAAGTCGTAGAAGTGTTTTTTTTTTCTTAAAAATCTCTTGCTTTCTTAAAAGGAAGTTTACCTCGCTGGTATATGCTAACATATTTGGTACATAATAACAAACAAACAGACTTAATACGTACATACACACATACATACGTACATTCAGACAGGCAGACGGATAAACACGTCTGTCTGTCTGTCTTTCTGTCTGTCTGTCTGTATGACGTATTATGTTATTTGTTAATATGCTAAGCTCTCAAATTCAATTTGAATCCATTTGTTGCAGGGTTCTATGAGAACATGTACCACCCCGGGGACAGACTGCTCATTGTGCATTGCTCAGAGCTTCATCCGCCCATTTTCCCTCGTAAGTTATCCTGCAGCTCAGTGGATAGCATAAAATGATAGCATGATTTAGTCTGAATGACTGCTTGCTTTAAAATACAGTGTTAGTAGGTCGATACTCTTTGGCTTGTTTCCGCAGTTGCTTTCGCTTCCAACGAGTGGCAGCAACAAGCTCAAGACCACGAGAAATCTATCAAGGAACTTGAGAAGCATTACATTGACAAATGCCACAAGATTCACGTAAGTTAAACTTTATTCTCCAGGGGGTGGAAAGGAGAAAAGATTGTTTCATAATGCTTACTATCATTATTTTTTCTTGCACCATAAAGGCAAAAAGGAGATAATGAACTTAGAAAGAGTTATACGCGGCCGCGCCTTTCAGGGGCAAAGAAGGGGGGGGGGGGTGTATTTGACCTTCTATCATTAGAAACGACGTTAACTGGTTTTCATTCAGTTGCATCTCTAAACTGGGCCAGTAGATCGTTCCTTTTACTCCACATTCTAAACACAGTGACAGTCTTGATGCTTGAACCACGAGATAGCCTGATGATAGTCTTGATGCTAGGATCATGTGATAGCGTGATGTTTGGATCATGCGATAGTCATGATGCTAGGATCAATTGATTGCCAGATGTTTGGATCATGTGATAGTCTTAACGCTTGGAGCACATGATAACCTTGATGACTGGAGCATGAAACAGAAATGGTAGACGTGCAAAAAGGTTTTCCAGTTTTGATTTGAAAATTGTCCTTGTCACATCATTGAGTTATAAGTAAATTGGCGACCGCAGTAAGCCCAAACTAAGCTAAAGTAGAAAGCATCGGGTCACCAAAATGGCACCACTTTGACTTCCAAAAGTTATTCTTCAAAGTGAACGTGACCCCTATGACTTGCATAGAGGAGAATAAAGTTGTGACAAAGCGAAACCAGTGCATGGAATCTCGTTTTCTTGAAAATCTGTTGCTATAAAACAACAGATAAATTTCCTCAAATTTTACGTATGTCTTGTCTTTATTTCAAACGTTAGTTTATTTCTGACGGAGCCTTAATAAACTGTTTCGGCCTGGGTCGTGCTGCGCGAGGTTCGCTTTAGTACCAGATATCGGGCGACGCGGGATAGCTTCATGGCAAAAGCCTCAACGTATACACGACGTTGGTATACACTTAAACGATGATCCGTTTTGCAAAAGGGGAGTTGCCGCTCCATGATTGGGCCCAATTATCCCCAACGAAGCGGAAAAAGGATTAGAAAGAAGTTCAAACTAGAACCCGGATTGTGAAATGCACGCGATTTACGTTGTGGTGATTGTTCGTGAAGTTTTGCTGATTTTCGAATTACCGATGTTTGTTACTTTACAGATAAGAGCAACAATCTACATCGAGAACTCACCGGTCGGGTTCCACATCTGCAAAGTGGCCAAAGATCACGGGGCGACAATGATTGTTATGGGTAGCCGTGGAGTGGGTGTGATCCGTCGTACTCTAATGGGTAGCACCGCTGACTACGTATTGCACCATTCTCATATTCCTGTTACTGTCATCCCGAAGCATTAAAGAAACGAATGTTATTAAAATACCATTTACGTTAATTTTGTTTTTCAGCAAAAAAAAGGTTTCTACCTAAATTTTTCAAAATATTTGTGAGAAAGTGTTTTGATGCCAGTAAAGCAATAACTAAACTGATACATTGAAGTGTTTAGTTCACCTGCATACCTCTTACTATCATGCCGTTCGGTTTAAGCTTTCTTTTGCGATGTCACCTTGGCCGAAATAAAGCAATGTACTTAACTTGTTTTAAAAACATGTATTCTTGAGCAGAAGTTGAATCAAATGAGTTGTCCTATTTTTTGGGTGATTTGAAAATCAATATGTTCTTAAACTATGTACTGCAGAGTGATGCACGTAGGCCAACTAGGAAATGTATTAAATAAAGAATGTTTTGCATTAGTATTGTTCCAGCTCCTATAAAAAACGTTCTTAAAAAGTTGTTATTAATTGAACAGTTGATAGTTCAAGAGTCTTTGGCTAACGGAGTACTGTTTCATAAAGAGTAATTATAGTAAACCTGTTCAAAATTTGTTGGCAAATCGGATTGCGTTTTGTTTTTCTGCTACCAAAAAAAACTTGAATGGACTGCTAAAGTGAACGTCAAAAAACACTGGATATCACGTCAAAATTTAAACAAATGGACCGTTGTACAGGCCAGTGGAAATTGATTTCATATATCATGTTGGCGCTCGCATTGGACTGCATTAGTTGTGGTTGAATTAGATGGTTGAATAAAGCTCACCGCACACTTGTGCGATAGCATGCAATTTTCGTCGCATGCAATCAAAAATTGAAGCACATCGCTTCTGTGTGCGGTGGCCTGCGATGCAATTTCGATCGCATGCAATATTGATCGTAGGATCAAACATGTTTGATTTCCTTAAAAGTGAGTGCCTCTTGTCGGAGGTTGTTGCATCTTCTCGCAAACGTGTGCAGTGAATGTGCGACAACAATTTCAATTGCGTGCGACGAAAATTGCATGCTATCGCACAAGTGCGCGGTGGTCTTAAGATTCTGGTCACAAAGTTTGGTTCGAAATGACTTATAAATCAGTTATAGATTTAGGAAATTACTAGTAACGAAAAATGCACTCGGCAGGTTTCTAAAAAAGGCTGAAGAGAAACATGAAAACAATTTTGGCTGGCCTTCACGGTGTCTTCTGATTACAACAAAAGACTTTAAGAAAAGCGGTTTCGAAATCTTTTCTTACGGATAATCACATTGGAAAAAGAACAATCACCAGTCTTCCATCGTTGTGTCTGTTTTGATTTCTTCTGACACGAGTATTATCCTTGCCACGGGTAACCGTAAAATGAGCCAACGACAGAAAGAAAAAAGATAAAGGGAATACTGCCTCGGATCCCACTTGCACCACTTCTGACTCAAAACTGACAGATTTGCCGACGTTTAAAGCCTTTCTCGCGCCTTTTTCTTCTGCGCGCGTTCGCCCTGTTTAGGCGCGCTCTGTTTAATCCAAAAATTCGCGCCAAATCCATTTCAAACACAATTGCTTTTTAATACGCAACACGAGTAGTTAAATGCTACATTAAAGATTTAACAGTTTTTATGTGTCACTGTTTTATAAAACAGACGTTTCTGGTTTAACCCAATTCTACTCAGAGTAAATATTGTCTATAATTAAGACAACAAATCTATGGACGATCAAGATGAAAGTCGCTTTGTTTGAAATAGGAAACTAGATTATAATTTTGTTGCCAATAAACGAGCAAAAAGAAAGAGGTTAAACAAGGATTGAAATTTTGAGTTTTTTCGGAACAGACATCCGCTTGCGTTGAATTGAAAGTTCTTTCAAAAAGAGAATGTTACCAAACATTTGTTTATGTTAAAAAAAACTTCGAACTTCCTTAGTACACTGGAGGAGAGTTTTGCTATTAACACTATTGGTAAATTGAGCAACCTTCAAGAGTATTCACTGTAAGGGGCCAATGTATTGTTAATATACTTTGTGGAGCACTCGCTGAATATATTTAACTACAGGTCAAATTTTTACAGGATATTAACATGATATATTTGTAAACTGGAAAAATGTTACTGCCATGGACTATTGTCAGATACATTGCGGGGTTTTTTTTTTTTTTTTTTGCTTCCGTCGATTTCGTACACATAGACCTTATGAATTAAAAAGTAGCAAAATGAGTTTATTCCTCAAACAGTTGGTCAAAAGAATTCTAGAAAAATCAACTTGGCTCATCGCATAACCCAAACTATGTTCTCTATGCGAAAATTCCTCATTTCTCAAAAAATCATCTCACGGCAGTTTTCAAAAAAAATATGTTCAGTCCAAAAGTTTCATCCGTGACGTTATTGTGGATATTTCCACCGCAGTATTGCTCCGTCGGCGCTCACGCTGACGATCCACAGCGTGTTGGGGCAGATCTTGATTCGCGTGATGTCACCACTATGGCCGCTTCCCACGTGAGTGACTACGCCCTTATTGTATTTGAACACCTGAGGAAACAAAGATTTCCCAAGTAAGACACATGTTAACAACCATGTTTTATTAACTAGATTTCTCCACAAGGAAGCATTGTAACAGTAACATTTATAGTAGTACCAAAAGGAAAAAGAAAGAGATGCAAAAGCTTCAAGAGTTAGGTTCAAATTACGTTAACGTTGAACAAAAAATAAAGCGTGAATTAGTTAACTTAATTTTAGTTTCGGTCACCACACTGCCCCTTTAAGACTTTCTTGCAGCCAATAACGCCAGGGTGGAACTCTCTCTCTCTTTCTTTACGAGAAATAATTGTTACACTTGAGTTCCAAACAACTCTTACCATGAACCTGATGCCGATTTTCGGTTGTCGAGCGTCAGTCAACGTCCTTCTTTCCTTTACACGGCAACCACGCTACACGGACACTATGCAACAACACAGCACAACACATCACGCTACACGATCACACTACATGGTCACACTACACGATCACCCTACCCCACTCTACACGATCACACTACATGGTCACACCTCACGATCATCCTACGTCATGCTACACGATCACACTACATGGTCACACTACACGATAATCCTACGTCACGCTACACGATCACACTACATGGTCACACTACACGATAATCCTACGTCACGCTACACAATCACACTACATGGTCATACTACACGATAATCCTACGTCACGCTACACGATCACACTATATGGTCACACTACACGATCACCCTACGTCACGCTACGCGACCACACCACACGATCTGCTGTTTTGCAGAATTCAAACTATTTCCTGTAACAGTAATGACCAGTATAGTACCTGAACACTGTACGGATTCACTAACTGTTAATCATGATGTCTTGCAAAAAAACTACCCGTCTGTACCTTGATAAGTTTGTCGGCTCCACCAGAAACAAAGAGCTCTTGGTCTGGGGAAACATCCATTCCCTCAACCGAGCCAGACTTGCTACCATCTAACTCTCGGATTTGACTTCCGTCAAATGTTTCCCAGTAAGCAATCTGTATAAAGAGAACAAACAAATTCTTTCAACATGAAAACAAGATTTAGATAATATATCAAGAGTATTCGCAAGAGCTTTTTCTGACACGATAATCCTACGATTAAGAAAAAGACAGACATATTTACAGTGAGAGCAAGAAATGGAAAGAGAAACAGACAGAGAGAGATAATGAGAAATGGAAACAGAAAGGCAGGGAAAGTGAGAGAGACGGAGACATAGAGAGGATACAACAGATGTACACGTTTGG
The DNA here is from genome assembly GCA_025388745.1 of Hydrozoanthus gracilis. Taxonomy (NCBI): domain Eukaryota; kingdom Metazoa; phylum Cnidaria; class Anthozoa; order Zoantharia; family Hydrozoanthidae; genus Hydrozoanthus; species Hydrozoanthus gracilis. The sequence continues at coordinate 11,458 of JANVCF010024233.1, forward strand.
CTTTTAACTGAGACTTGTTTGACTTGTACCTTCCGGTCTGTTCCAGAGGTGATGATCTGGCACTCTTCGGGATGATAGCACACTGCCTTGAACATAGTATTTGCGAACACAATTTGCTTCCGCACGAACTTCCTGTAGAGAACAATTCATCAAAAGTAAGATTTCAGGAACAGTTAGTTTCAAAGCAGTATTCATACTACTGAAAGTATTTCTTCTTCGTTGCAATACCCCTCCCCGCTAAACAAGTGTATTTATTCATACGAATCCTGGCAGAAAAACACTCATATGAAGAAAATATTGGGCCCCTGGGAACAACACACTTGGATAACTTTATATACCCCGTAAATTGCTATTTTTCCAGCATGGTGACTCCCGGTGGTGTATTGGTTACCGCGCATGACCAGTAACCAGGAGACGTGGGTTCGAATCCCAGCCGGGACATTGAAACCAATTTTTTCGAACCTTTTTGTATTTCTTCTCAACAGGCTACTCAACCCTGAGTAGATAATTATGAATTTGTAATTTTCCGAACTTAACTTTACAGTATTGTGTTTTGAACATCAGAGAACACTTGCAGCAAATGAGTAATTTCTTGTATTTCATCAAAATAATAAGAAATAAGAAGATGAATAGTTAAATAACTTTCTAGGCGTGAAACACCAAAAAATACCTTAAGTACTCTAATCAAAGCACTTTTGCTTTATCCGTCGCATTTTGAACAAAACAACTTTTTCTTTTACTGTAACCAAATCTTTCAACATTACAAACCTTAGCTGCTGTTTTCTAAACCTCAAATAAAAGAAAGGAATTAAGTCAAGCTTTCGGTATTACAGGTGGTACCACAGGCGGCCAATTCAAAGAGTTCGGAAAGAGTGACGTCATTAATTCGAATTAGATTTCCAACGGTCGCTCTAAACTGACTAAATGACAACAAACACCACAATTTACACAAGGTAAGCAAAATACTTTTATTTTACCGTCTCAGTCACGTATTCTGGATAGTATCTATCAAAATTTAAGACAATTCTGGTCAGTTTTTAAACTCAGTTTAGAGCGACCGTTGGAAATCTATTTCGAATTAATGACGTCACTCATTTCGAACTCTTTGAATCGGCCGCCTGTGGTGGTACAATACTATTGCTGGCTCAGTGGGCCCTTTGACTCAGTCACAAGTTAGCATAATAGACGTTGAGTACTTACTCCAGATCCCAGATGATGCAGGTTCCGTCAGTACTGGCTGTTACACACTGTAAGTAGACACGCAGTAGAAATCAGTCGAGAAACGGCCCTAGCTTTATCAGTCGCAAACGTTCACCACAATCTTGTAGTCGCCAGCTAGATACGAGCATGCGTGAAGACCCCAGTCTTCGCTCGGCCAACTCAACGGCTATTACAAAAACTGGCTATAAGTTCTCAAAATCTAATAGCTAGCGTTATTTTTTTGGTACCACTTGCAATCTATAGGTGGTAAGTTCGAGCCCTGTATAGAGATACTCAGTCCGCCTCCGTAAAGTGATGCATGATTACTCGTTAATTTGAATGTGAGGAATGATTAATCACAAAACCTACATAAGGGATAAATTAATACACAATCAAGTATTGCTACTATCAGAACATACCTCTGTATCATTCTTCTTGATTTTAATACATGTAACAGCACCTAAAAAGAGAAAATAGATTAGCTTTTGACTGACATCCACCCTTTTTCAAGGAAGAAAGGGATTAAATTAAGAATAAGCTGCAATCAACCCTTAAGGGAGCTGCATTGGCGGTTAGATTGTTTCAAGTTAAATCATGAGAGGAACAACTACACTCAAACCCCTCAACACCGACACCCAGACAAGAAGCACCCGATTCTTGATCACTGCCTTGCGTTTTCTGAATCATTTACTTTATCATAAGTCTTTCTAAGACGGACAATTAAGGCCGGTCCCAAATTGTCCGTCGTAGGAGGTTTGACTGTGTAATTATTTTCAAGGAAAATGGGTCAAAATGGAATGTAAGCTAAAGAGCAAAAGACGCATCTGCCTAGGTCATCCCCGATCTAAGACCACTGTCACTTTCTGCAAATTGAATTAGCTCATTAATTGACATTGATTTTGACTAAATCTACAGATAAATACTTGTTGGATTTGTGGTTGAACCTGTTGAATTGCAAGCCATTTAGAAACAGATACCTTTGTGCTCCTTCATGGCTCGATTTAGCCCTTGTGTGTTCCGGGTGATGTCCCAAACACGCACTTGACCCTCCCCTCCCCCGCTGACAATGCGACTGGAGTCGGACGATGTTGCAAGAGCAGTCACTCCTTTGCTGTGGGCATCGTTTATAGCGTAGATCAACTTCCCGGACTCGGGGGTAAACGCTCGTATCTTGCCGTCATCCCAGCCTGTAAGTAAACCAACAAACTGTCAGTTAAATGTCAAGACTTAAAACCATTGACGGGTCCCGTGATGCTTTGCTATCGGCATTTGGCTCCACGCACACCAGAAACACGACTGTCATCGAGATAACGATTCCCTCGCGTTTGCCTTTGTTTTACCGCAATTGTCGAGGCATATACATAAACCCATGAAACGATAGCAGAAAGTGACAGCAATTTGATTTGCGTGGTGTACGTTGGAAT
>JANVCF010024344.1:0-14078 GCA_025388745.1 Hydrozoanthus gracilis
ACCGTCGGGGTGAAATTAAAAGGGTAATGCATCGATCAAATCGAAGCTTAAACATCCTCCCTCGGGCAACCCCCGGGCATTCGACCAACTTTCATACCCGCAGGGGCGGAAACTCGACAACAGGATGTGAACGTTAGGGAGGGGGGGGGGAGGGCATTTGAACAAAACTGATCGCGAAATACCTGATCAAACGATTCATAGTTCCCACAGGAAACTCCGGCAAGATTTAAATCAAAGCATTTCTCAAACAAAATATTACGCGGTTTTAAAACGCCCAACCTTTTAAGCACGTACCTGTGATTCTAGGGTGTACAACATTTACAACAAATATTGTGATAAAAACAGCTCACTGTACATGTGACTGAATTCGAGTAGATTAGATAGTTTGTCAAGCCGCAGAAACCCGACTCGCGAGCTAGAAAACAAGCACAGCTGGCTACGCAAGACACCTAAGTTATGTTTTGTCATTAGAAGCCGTGATCGAAAGAAACTAGATAATATAAAGATTTATCTTGTTTTTTATAGATTTTAATGAATGAATCTAAGGACGTTTTCAAAATAAAAAAATAACAATGAATCATCGCATGCGGTTCGGTTTTGTAAAGTACAAAGAAACGAGAAATCAGTGCCTGTTTTCATATTCATTCCGGGGGTGGGGGCGTATGATCACGAACCAATCATAAGTGGTGGGGCATTTGATCAGCAATCTTGTCCCGGGGATGGGGAATTTGACCATAAAAATTTCAAAAGTTCAAATGCCCGGGGGTTTCCGGGGGGGGGGGGGGAGATGTTTAAGCTTCGGTTTGATCGATACATGAGGATGACCACCGGTCGGAAAAGTTCCCAAAATACCCATAAAAATACCCGCCAAACGTTGCCAAAAGGTCTAGATCAAATTCTTAGGCTTAAACCCATTTTTAATGACAGAGTGAGTCACAAGTTCTTCTTTCAGCTGTTCCGAATTCTCCAGCAACGTGAGTTGAATGAATTGCCCCAACCAAAGAACAGAAACAAGCGTCTCAGAGTAACAAAACACGTACAATCATGTTCAGACCTTTTTAAGAACCATTGCTCTAGGCTGCAATTCCCAAAATTTTTAAGAATAGTCGGCATCGGCCCAAAAAGTACAGAAATAAGAATCTGAGAGTTGCAAAGCTTGAAAATTTATTGAGTAACAAATTTTTCCCGACCCTCCATCCGGCGAGTTCTCCTGCTTTCCGAATCCATATCACTGCAACAAAACCCCTCCCCTCCGACGGACCGACCCCCACCCGGGATTCTAAGAGCTTTGTACGGCCCTGGACTGTGAGAAGATTTTTTAGTATGGATGGATAGTTCAGCATTGAAACGGGAAAGCGATTTGGCTATTCAAACTATTTGCGCGTGGTTACCCATAAGTTTCGAAACAATAACAAATTTTTGTCCCTCGGGGGACTTTTATTGTTCAGAATATGGAAAAGACATCCCACTCTTTAAACTTATCAGTTTTGTGAGTATGAAAAGCTTATGTCATTAACAAAATTACGTTCTAAACAAACTTAATGATACGATTTCCACGTATTTCTTTTCTAGTTGTATAACACATGAAACAGTACACGACTGAACGAACCAATGAATGAATAAATTACCAAAATCTAGAATTGTTTTTAACTACACTTTATTGCAATATCTTGCTTCACTGACTGCTGACAAAATAAATGAAATGTTGTCATGTTGAGATAAGATGTCTCATTCTTTGAATAATTACGAAAAAACACGTTATCTAAAGGCAGTTATACAATTCTCAGGATTTCTTTACGCATGCTGTACTTTAATTTCACTGATCCTAACAATTCTACGCATAAAACTCTTTCAAATCGAAAAAATTTTAAATTATCTTTTCTCAAATTTAGTCCATTGTGATTGCAAATTAATATTCTGTTTTATCAAGATCAAGGATATAAAAACCAAAAACACATAGTCGTTCAAAAGCTTTTATTAAAATACAGTAACTATTTAAATCGTCTTCTCTACTACGTCATGCTAAATACGATGCAAAACCGTGACATCATATTATCTTCCGCTCGAGTCAAAACACGATTCGACATGAAAGTCTGGAGTTGTTGAAAGACTTCACCGCCGCTCATTTGGTTGTAGCTTTTTAGTGCTATTTAGAAGCGCTTCTTGAGTGCCATTACAGCGACTGCAAGTGAAATAGTTTTGTCTTATAAACAATAGCTTTGATTATCAACAATATGCCAAACCTTCCAAAGGCAAGAAATAATTTATGAAGTTAAGAATTTCAAACCAAAGCTATAAACGGTCATGGAATAATTCTCTGAATTTTAAAATCGTGACAGCTGACGCACCTTCTGTTTCTGTTCTTAGAATAATGAAGAGCTATCGTAGTTTGACTACCTCGTTGGAACTCTGTGTTTGTTTTGAAACGAAGCCATTGAACAGTACTGGTAGAAGTTGCTCAAAAGGTTAACAATCGCAATCAGTGTGAGAAAGCAAGAGAAACCCGCACAGGTACCTGCTTCATGGCAAAAATATCGTTTCTAAACAACTTGTCGTTTCAACCACGTGTCCTTTCAGCTTAAGTTCCGATGAATTTTGCTAGTTGAAATATTTATTATCACCCAACAAATACTCCGGCGACACTGAGAGTGCTTTATGTTTCTCTGTTGTGCCTTTACTACGGTCTTTCGGGGATGCTTTGGACGCAAAGAATGCTTTTAAGGATTCGTGACATTTTCATCTCAGAATGGTTGCCTTTTCGTTGAAGTTCCATCACCGAAGTGCCGTATACGTGCTTATAGCGGTGTCGATTTTAGTCGTCTATCAAGTTTTCAACCACGCAAACAATTTATCTAGACAACCTAGGTCAAATATCGCGAGATTATCATCAGCCAAGAAGCTTGAGTTGTCTGTAGCTCCACGAAAACAAAGAACCGGTTATGATAATTTGCGACGAAGTAACAGTATTTCTTCCCTACATGGTCAACTAGTCAAGCTGCGTGCAAAACTCCGTGAGAAAGAAACTTTGATTAAACAATTGTCATCAAAATATCAGTCGACAAAAACTGAAAACGCCAGAATTCAACGGAAACTTACTATTCTTCAGGACGAAAATAAAAAGTTGCGAGCTGAAGTCGAAAGGACATTTAATTCCAGCGAGGAAACTTTGCAGAAAGTTTCCGCGAGAAAGGTCATCGACACTGACACAAACTCAAATGTTGGCCTTCCGCCTTTGGGTGAAGAAAACTTTCAAATTTCCGAAAATGAAGTATTCAGGACTTTCACGAAGACTTATGTTTACGAGTCCGATAGTATTGTCCCTTCAAAAGAGTTTCTTTTTATGGGGCATAGAAGAGATATGAGAAAAGCAAAACCAGCTCATCGCCATATAATCGACGCGAAAGAATTTAGTCTCAAGCTGATAAGTTCCAATTTGTCACGACATTTGAGAAGAGAACACATCGCTGATGGTGTGTTTCGATTCGATGTCCATACAGGAGTCGACTATGAGATTTATTTCAAAAGTCCTACAGACAATTCGCTCATTAAAGTTCGTCTGGCACGCACACTTTCGCCACTTAGACCAGTCTTCCCTCCGATTATCAAACACAATAAGGAACTGATAAATCTCATTTTACCACTCTCTGGCCGTGCTGAGCGATTCAGTCAATTTTTGGACCAATTTATTGAAGTGTGTATAAACAGAGACAAAAACGTGTTTCTAACCGTCGTCCTATACGGCAAAAGTGACCTTAAGAACGTCAAGTCGGCACTGAAAAATATCGAGCAGACGTATAATTTTAAGAAATATCAGCTGATTATGAGAAATAAACCTTTCTCCCGCGGGCGCGCGCTGCATGATGGGGTTATGTACTGGAAAGGACAAGGAGGACACAAATCCAACGTATTGATGTTTTTCTGTGATGTTGACATTACTTTCAGTGAGAAATTTCTCGAAAGGTGCCGCATGTATTCAGCGCAAGGTCGACAAGTCTATTACCCAATGGTGTTCAGCTTGTACAACCCACGACTGGTTTTTGAAGACGGTGAAGCGCCTAGCATGAAGAGACAGACCAAAATCCGTACGTGTTGCATACTAGTTTCAGTAGGTTTCAGAGGCCCGGGCCGAGTTGTTCAAAAGACGATTAGCCCTAACCCAGGGTTGAATACCATGACAACCAATAGGTTTGTTAAAAGTTAATCCTGGTTTAAAGTTAGTCGGCTCTCGAACAACCGGCCCATGTTCCATTGGCCTGGCAAATGCCAGATAACCCGTTTGTCAACATTTACCTTCTCCTTACACCACACAAGTATGGTAGGTAATTGGTAAGGAGAAAATAGAAATTGATCAAACAGCTACTAAGATTGATTCAAGGCAAAATTCTCCTAACGTGGCTATGTTGAAACTGTGGACCCGTTGCGTATTCGGGGCTAAAAAGGGATGGCCAGGTTTTTATACATGTCGTAGCTTGCTCGATTCGGACTCACTTAGGTAGTAAGTCGGGCTAGATAAACCCACAAACCCGCAGTTCACACCACAAAAACTGCTTAAATTAAACACTCATCCTATAGTGGTAGAATGTGTTCTGATCGCCGGAGGCGCGATCTAGTTATCATGCAATTAAACCTTTATTGGCCTAAACTGAAATAGAATAAGTATTTTTGTATATACCAGAGAGGTAACTGATCAATAGCAATTTTCTTTCAAAACAAATGAAAGATTTGTTGGGAAAAAATTAAGTTGGGTCACTGAGCGTGACAAAAAATTAGTGTTATTAATTGAACTACGGAGCGCGACGAAAATCGAATATTTTGTTGCATTTCACAATCCCAACTGACTGACTTTGAAATACTTTTAAACCAAATTTTGTTACTATCTTGATGTTTGGGGAATGGTAATTTCTGTATTTTCTTCAATATCGTGATCCGAAGCGGACGCGAAGACACTACTTCTGCCTCATCTGCTCTTACGGAGGTTAAATGTCGTCTCTTGTCTACTATTTCTAAACCAATCAAACCGCAGGTAGCCGAGCTGGTATATACTAACAAATATCACTACACTTAAAACTTTCATTGATCTAAACAAGAGTTTTGCAAGCATGGAAGACAAATCTTCAAAGCACTGTGCAACCCAGTAGCACTTGAGCTCAGATCGTTTGGAAAACTTGAAAGACGTTTCATTGCCATCAGATGTTGTTAAGCGTAATTAGAAATATACATCTATTAGAAAACTGTTCAACCGCTCTCTGCTTTTTGAACAAACCCAGTCCTCTCTCTTGCAGACCGGGAGCACGGTATGTGGAGGATGTTCGGCTACGGAATGACTTGTCAATATCGAGAGGACTACCTAGCAGTGGGCGGATTCGATCTCAAGATTGAAGGATGGGGCTCAGAGGACCGGTTGTTATACCACAGCTACTTATCTCATCCACAGTTCAGGTAAAATCGATTTTATCTCTTTTTTTTCTTCCTATATCTACATATGATATTAAACTCGACTTTGAAATGTTCATATGCTATACCCGGAAAATTTAATATGTATCTTGGTTCCAACGCCAGCCAAAACGAAAATTTCAGAACCCGGATTGAACTCAGAAAACTTGGCGTTCATAATATTTATTTGATACAAAAGAATACTGTAGTTTTTCGATGTGGAGAGGATGGGGGGAGATCGCTGAACGAGAAACGGGAATCGAACAAATACAAGCCACTGTATACTCAAACCAACTTTAATACATCGAGGTAAAAAAAACAAAAAACCGTTATCAAAAACTGAAAAAGGATAATTTGGTGAAATGCATTCATGTTTGCCCCTTTAAATTAATCGTTTCACATTCAGCAAGGGTACACGTTGCACACACGTGTAACAGAAACAGTGTCACAGAGGAGCGGGAACTACACAATACCGAATTCGCTAAAGACCAATCTTAAGGGAGTGTTAAACGACCTTCTCCTCCGTAGTTTGGCCCCCCAGATCATTTACCACTTTGTTCCTACTTTAGAATTGTCCGCACTCCAGACCGCGATCTGTTCCACCACTGGCACGAAAAACACTGCGACCCGAACCTGAAGTACTCCCAGTACAGCCAGTGTATAGGTTCAAAGGCAAGGACCGAGGGCTCACTTGTTCAGATCGCCATGCAGCTGGAAAAACTTAAAGATAAAGTCAACAAGGAAGAGAAGGACGACGAGCTTCCGACAGAGGAGTAGACACTTTTATTAGCCTGCGTAGCGGTTGGTGTTTAGGTTAGGGGCAAAGTGTCAATCAAACGGGCCGCCATGACACTTGAACGCGTGAGCAAAAGAAAGACTTCTCCAGGCTTTGCTCATGGCGGGTCATTCGATGAACGCTTTGCCTCTCCCCCGAAAAAACAGCCGCTACGGAGGATAGACATCTGTATAACACATTATTTTTGTTACTTCAGTTCGTACAATACCTGCTTACAAGTAAAGATGGTACAAATCAAGTCTTATCCAGTGTTTGGAAGCTTTCAGTGTTGTCCTATATCTGACTTTCCACTTGCTTGCCCTAAAAACCTTTCCAAAAATCCATGAATTTCAGTTATTGTTTGATGATGTTAACTGAGCCCCAAGCCCAAGTGAAGGATTATTGTGTATTGCTTTGAAATGGTTGTGTTTAACTTATGAGTTTTAACTGCTATGAAGTCAATGCTTATTGGTTCGTCATTGTATCAATTTGTATTTAAATTGGTGCCTTTCGTACAATATTTTTGATTGAGTGGTCGGAATAATTAGCTTTCAAATTAGAAACGACCTTTATATTTTCATATATGTGAATATTGTGTACTTGCACTTCTCATCTTTCTCACATGGAAAACGGACGAGGATAGTTAGTATAAATGAAGGAACGGGAAGTCCTTGAACATTAACGACCTATTTGTGTACGTAAACCGAGATAAGTATTGATTAACAGAAATGTAAACAGGGTCCAAAGAAGCTATGGCTAACATTTACACAGCACGCATACCGTACCTTCTTGATAACTGAACCCTGGAACAGGCCTTACTTATGATGACGTCACAAGTGCATCAATGCGAGGCTTGGTAGTTAAATGCTATGTGAAGTCGCGGGAGTTTTGGATCTCTTTTAACTGTTTTTACAATTCAGCAATTCGTAATTCCTGTTCCGCCATGTTTGTTCCAAGCCTCGTTTTAGTGCAGGAAAACAAACGCAATTATGACGTCATCACGAATAAGTCCTATTAACCTTTATAAAATGATATCGTTAAAGGTGTGGAGGCGTATTTGAAAATTTTTTTCCCTCCTGTTGCGCTGATTTTTTGAGAAATTTTAGTTTAAATATGTTTCAGGCCGTTGAGCGTGGGCGCTTGTTAACTTGTCAGCGGTAAACGAAATTAATGAGTGATTAAGCGCTTTTAGAAATGTTTTTGTTGTCATAAGTTTGCTTACACGGTCAAGAGTGAAAGTTAAAATTTAAGTTGTGTGCTGTGTCTCAATTTAATGATAAATCAATTTCTTCTCAACTATCTGACGTCATTTCCTTACTCCTTCACCGCTGACCCCTATTTCTAAGGCGCCGGTACAGTACAGCACGTAACTTGTTTTTAGCTCGAATTTCTTAGAAAATTAGCGCGACAGAAAGAAAAAAATATTTAAATCGCGTTTTCACACTTTTAAAGATTTTGTTTGACAAGAGTCGATTTTAGGGTTCAGCAGCTCCCTTTAATTAACAAGTTAAGTGTAGCTGATGCCGCACTTTCCTATAACAGCTAGTTTTTGGCCAAGGGTTACTGTTTTCAAATATTTTGGCGATTTTAGCCTCAACTGTTTTTAAAACCTTCATCGTATAATCAAACGTGTGTATTTGATATACAAGAAGCTTGACAGAATAAAAAAGAAAACGATGAGTCCTACAAATTATTCTTGTAAAACTTCCATGCATTTAATTTACTCTTGTTAGAAACAATGTTGCACGATCGAGTTTGTTGAACCCACGATTTTGTGCACGAATGTAACAAAAAAAAATAAAATTCTCGACTTGTTTTTTGATTACTATTCTAAACATCTTAATAACCAAGAGCGAGGTCTGTCCGGGAGAATATTTTGCCCGAGGTCTTTTACTGTACAGACCGAGCAAAGCGAGGTTTGTACGAAAGACAGAGGGGTACGGCGAGAATCCCCGCCCAAAAAAATTGGATGAGGGTGAAGGTTGCTAGCTTCTGCCGCTGGCAAAGTCACAATCGCGTTTCATTACTCCGACGTTTGAACTCTAGCAAGTTTCTGTTAAACTTTCTTTAAGTAAAATTTTAACAAGCTCTCGAAAACTTGCCAAAACTGAGACCCGCAAAGTGTTCTACCCTCAGAGTATGCTGTGTACCAACCACGCAACGTTTTCCCAAAGTATCGCACGAACTACAGCTTTACCGATTAACATATATTTGTAGTTATTCATCTACAATACGTTCACTTCAGTGACTATGTCAAGCACAAATATCTATAGTCACTTGCCAAGGGTACTTAGCGGCCAAGTAAATTTACATTCATTCTAAATTAAAATGTTTGTTACAACGTACTGAATCAGAGTGTTACACAATATTTAAACGAATAAAACCCTTTCCCGACTTAAAAAGGTCTGCGCTTTTAAAAGTAAAGGTTTACGAGGAACGTAAAGATGCAAGTCGCGTCATGAAAAAACTGTTTGTTTCTGTCTTTCCAAATTATTCAAAGTCGAACGAAAATGGATGACGAAAATGGAAAAATGAATTTGCGTCTTTCAATGAAAAAAAAGGTCGAGAAAAGACCAAAATTGAACTTTGTTAGAGCGATTAGTTTCAGTATCGATTCAGAACAATACTTGCTATCAACTTTCACAGAAATACTGCAGATCTTTGACAAAATGAAATTCAATTATTGAAGAATGTAAGAAAAGTCAAAACAGACACTACAGAAAAGAAACCATTATCTTTTCCGAAAAACCAGTCACCTGCAGGAAATAAAATCTGAACACGCATACGCCAATGGCATTATCTCGTTCTCGTTTCAGACTGTAAAATCTAAAACAATAAAATGCAAGTTGCAGAAAAATCTCTTAAGAATTTTAAGCATTTCAGAGAATATAGAGGCTTCGTTTGACGTTTCTCTGGAGTCGTGTTGGTTTAGTCCTCTTCATCTTCTTCACGGATTGTACCGTCCTCAGTTGCTGCTCTCTCTTTGCGAACTATAGCAAGGAGGAAAAAAATCATTTCAGAATGGGGCTGTCAAACACACCAGAGTTACACAACATTCTAAGGTCCATCTGACCCGTGAGGCCTCAGCGCTATTTTACTAGCTGCTTTAGTATGACGAGCACGCATGCGCAACACAGTTGATTTTTTACATACCAGTCAAATCCCCAAGAATAACGCTTACAGTTACATCCTCCCAAGTCTATCTATGGTTAGTCGAGCCTGTTTGTTAGCTGACCACGGCTACTACACTCAGACTCAAACTATTTCTAAGATTCATTACAGGCTTAGTTCCTTTTGACCCATGAGGCCTCAGCGCCATTTTACTGGCTGTTCCCATACCATTGTCACGCATGTGCAATGCTGCTGATTTTACATAGCAGCCAGATGTTGTAACCATTACACTTATATTCTTGTTTACCGTTGTAAAAGTGATTTTCGTGTACACTACGCTGTAATTATGCTATCGATGAGTTTGGCAGCAATCATGATCAGGCATTGACAATGGTTACTGCTATGAATTGCTGTTTATAAATGACTACGAATTTATGACTATGATCATTTGTTACAAGAGTTTATCAGTATGAAACTAAGAACGATTACTGTGGCACAGCTTTGTGCTGACACAGCCAAAGTGACTATTAAGGTAAAATCTGCATCAAATTGTTCTCTATGTCCTCAAAAAAGCTTCTTGGATGTTCCTTTTGGAAACTTTCGCCACAGCTAACCTAAACTAAAATTTCAAGATCCCTTGTCGAAACTTCCTTTGGCCCTGAAACCATTTTTACAGTTACAGTTAACGTTCTAATACCCCCCTCTCTATTAAGCCCCACTCTCTAATAAGCCCCCTTCTCTAATAAGCCCCCTTCTCTATTAAGCCCCCTCTCTAATAGGCCCCCCTTCTCTAATCAGGCCCCCTCTCTAATAAGCCTCCCACCTGGAATGTCAAAAAAGTAAATAAGAGTGTTTCAAGGTACTTGGATTGCAAATTATTGGTCAAAATAACAGACTGCATACAACTGGCTTACAAGAAGGTTTGAAAACAACTGGTTCTCATGAACATTTTTTATATATAATTGGCTTGTTATGAAGGATTGCAAACAATTGATTTATATAAAGAGACTGTAAACTCACGGTAGTCATTGTTGCGCACTAAGACCTCTGCACACTTGATCCTTGGGCCTTGCGTGTCGAAACCCATTCCAAAGTTGAGCAAGGTTTTGTTTTTAGCTAATGAAGTTACAATCTCCCTTTCGACTTTGCTTCCAACGATTGCACTCTGCGAACAGGTAAGCATCTTGTTATTGCAATAGCCAAAATTTTAGATGGATATTTGACCAATAATTGATGCACTTGTAAATTCTCCTAACTGTGGGCCATACTTTCTTTTTCAGAAAATTGGGAGAACTTTTGGTCTGATCTTCAGTAGTTTCCATTTTCTGATCAAATATCATTGACTAGCAGGAATGTTTTCAGTGTGTTCAAAAGACATTCAAAAGAATGCATATTTTTTAGTTTTAAGGTCAAATGCCTCAAAAATTATTCAGGCAACTCCCACCTCTGTAGCTCACAGTCAAGGTCACTTTCTTCAGCCAACCCTGACTTCCCTTCCCTCCCAAAAAGACCTTTATTTCCCCCTCAGTTAACTCAAACCTTTCTAGCTTACAATCTCACAATGTTCATCACCCCCTCCTCCCAAACTCCCAAGATCCCCTTAAGTACCTCAAACATTTATATCTCACAATTGCATTTTCTTCAGCAACTCCGTCCCCCCCTACCCTTCTCCAAATTAAACCTGGATTCTTTGGTCCTTTCCCTTCAAGGTTAGTCAAGTAAAGCCCTTGACTATTTACATTCATGAAAGTTACAACTGGTCAACTTTAGTTACTATTTCGGGCGAAAAAGGTAGAAACTCTAACTAGGTGGAAGATTTACTTTGGCACTGTTGTACTACTTGGGAATGATAACAACATAGTCATTTTGAAGATTTGGAACTTAAACTGCTATAAGTGAACACTGCAACCTCCTCACCTGATTGGACATCTTGAGCTCCTTCAGCGTGGTGTTTGTTTCTATTACTCTCAATATTGCCTGCAAACGAATCAAAAACAACTATTCTAGTTAGCTTTATTCAGCACAAAACTCTGACACAACTTGTCCAGCAACATCCTGTGATAATGAGCAGGAATGAGAAACTGATATTAGATGAGACAGTTTTTAGCAAACTGTCTTGCACTGCCATTGTATAATGCGACACTCCGAGCTACTGATGGATAAAATCGTTGCAATGCATTATGCTCGACAGTGACTTATAAGGTCTTAATCATTGTAAAAAGTGCCAGTTGTGAACAAGAAATTCATGTAGTTTAATACTTCTATTCTAGGTCAACTGGAAGAATTATTTAAAACGCACTCAACAGTTAAATGTCACAGTTAAAAACTAATAAGAACATTTACCATTGGTTAACCAGTTTCTTCTAGATATCTACCAAATGAACACTCACCATGATTCCTTCTCCAGTGAGAAAATTAGACTCAACATTTAAGGATTTCAAGGTTGAATTCTTTGACAGTGATGAAGCAAGCAACTATAAGAAAATGTTTATAACTAACATTAGTTCAAATTACCTCAAGCACAACCATAGTTGAACAAAAATAATGGTCATAGCATTGTAGCAACTGCTAGTCTGCAATCTTGCAACTATGTACTTCTTGATGTTTTACTCTCAGTTGCAAAATAAACATTCCAGGATGCTTATCATATTTTAAATTTTAGGCAAACAAGAAACTAGTCTAGTTTAGAATCCAATAAATTTATCTATATTTTTTCTGGTCTCTGTTGCAATTGTCTTGTTCTAAATTTTTCAGAAATTACTCAACCCCTCTTCATCAAGTTTTTAAGAAATTCTCAACTCCCATTTATTTTGACCCCCTCACTCCCCCCTTTTATTTGGCACCTGAGGGTAATAACTGCTTGTTATTGTTAGGGTCAACTGACCAGATCAGTTCCAAGTTATGTCAGGTCTCTTTCATTTGAGATGCCCACCTTTGCTGTTCTATCTGTCATTCTGGTGTTTGCCAAAAATAAATGCTGAAGGTTTGTGTTGGCTTCTAACTGCTTTACAACATCTTCTAAAATGTCTGGAGTGACATCAGCATGGTTGTTGAGGTTGAGTGTATCCAATGTGGGGTCATTTCCCTTAAGTTTGTCCATAGCCTCTTCGAGGTTCAACTCATTCTTGGCTGTCAGATCAGCCTTCTTGATCTTTGTCGCTTTAACAACTCCTGGTTTGTACTTCTTCAAGCCACTCCCCTTGAGCGTTTTACCGGTAGTTCCATCGTCAGCATTATGACTCTGGCTTTGTGTCAGCATGCTATGGATGCCCAGACAGGCTAAGGGGAGAATGAGTACAAGTTTAATCATAAAATTGACAAGGAACAGTTGGATAACTAAATTAAAACTAAACTTTATCTATTTAACAAGTCCAATTTTCTAACATATGGCCTCTGCACAGATCTTGCCATTATTTAAAGTTGTTTTTGTGGAGGCAGGAAAACCAAAAAACCTGGAGAAAAATCCTCAAAGTCAAAAGAAGATCAACAATTTAATTGAAGCCAACATGAAAATCCAGTATTCAATCCTGGGATTATAGAGGTGGGAAGCACGAGTGCTAACCAATCAACCTTACTGGTTCCCCATAATTGGTGATAGCGAATAAAGTGACTAACAAGTTTCCCCCTTCGAGTAAATTCTCCCAACTAGTTTCCATACTTTTAATGTTACCAGTATTAGGAGAACTTTGCTTTTCATCTAAAGCTATTTGTTTTGTTTACCCAATTCCTCTATTCCTTGGTACAAAAGGTTAAATTTTGTGTTAAAAGGCAGTTTATAAAATTGAGAAGAATTCTGAAGACTTATTTGCAAGACCACATCAGCAATGAAAAGGTACTTTGGAAGAGCAAAAATGGAGCCATCGAGCAGAGAGATTAAAGACAAAGATGGAGATAATTGGTCACATGTTGTGGCAAGATCAAGAGTGATTGTTACACAGCAATGACCTGGGCACCAGAATGACTAAGCAAGCATGTAAAGCCAAAGACAAAATGAGAAGGACAGTCGAGCATGGAGTAGAGATCATGGGACAAGGTGTGGGTTCAAGCAGTTCTCAGGAGGGAATGGAAGAACCTTGTAATGGCCCTATGTGCCACCACTCAGGCATAAAGAGGACTTCATAATGATAAAATGTTGATGTGCTTTTACTTTAACATTTATGTCCTAGTCAGTATATCATTTTAATACTATTAAACTGACTATTAAACTGACTAGGACAAAAATGTTAAAGTAAAAGCACAGATCTTGAGCTAACTGCACAAGCAAGGATTTTTGAGCAGCACTTATCTATACCTGCCAGCTCAAACAATTCTTCCTCAGTTGCGTTCTCCAGGACGTCACTCAGATCATCAGGAAGCATCTGTGTTTGTTCCTTCCTGGGCCTTTCCTTGGGCTTCCACACTTTGCCTCGGGTTTCTTTCTTGTACGGCACATAGTCCTTGCCAATGTCCGACTGTTCTGCCTGCTTCTGAAGATGGTCCAACAGATGATCTCGATCAAATGGACCGGTAGGTTCCTTTGTGGTTTGATCTTTGTTCCTCAGGTGGATTGGCAGCAACAAATTCTGTTTGGAAACAAGGGTAACACAAATGAAATTTTTTTTCCTGCCAAGTTTTTTCAGGTGAAAGTCACAAATATGCTTAAAAACGTCAAAACAGGAATTTTGTGAAATAGTAATAATAACAATAATAATGTTTAGCATTTATATAGCGCTCTTTTCCATGTGGATATGATCAAAGGCGCTTTACAATGATTTACTGA
>JANVCF010024455.1:0-21304 GCA_025388745.1 Hydrozoanthus gracilis
GAGACAAAAATGATTCCCCATCTTTTTTTTTATTTTACTTTTCGTATTCCATACCTCGTAGGCTATGTTATAGTTTACAACTAGTAGTGTATTTCATAATTAATATATACATAATGATGTATCGTTGTATTGAGTGTAGCTGTGTATTCTTGTAGTGTGAGTAGTAATTTATCCACGGCCGCTAATATTCACTATCAGTTGTTCAAAGGCCGGTTATCACTAACTCAGGGTTGTACACGCGCACCTTAAAACAAGAACTTATGTGCTCTTGGTGGTATGTGTCTAAATAAACTGATTGATTTACCAATATACACATTTCGTTTCAAGAAATGATGGGACGAAATGAAAGTTAAAATATTAAATATTGAGACAAAAACTAAGAGAAAAGCTAGAGAGCAACGGGTTTGATTCCCGTCAGTGACTTCCCAGGATTTTCTGCTGAGACTTTCAATTCGAGCAGCAATTTCTATCCACCAGTCAATAACTGATCAGCAATAATAATAATAATAACAATAATAATAATATTAATAATAATGATAATAATGGTAAGCATTTATATAGCGCTCTTTTCCATGTGGATATGATCAAAGGCGCTTAACAATGATTTACAGGTGACTCTGGTATTGAGGGTCTTAGATAGTCCGCTATATACGGCTCACAGAAATGTTCAATAAGAGTTGCCCTCAGTTAGTAGAAGAGACAGGCCACAACACCGGGATCATCCTACTCTTTTTGGACAAGTGATGTGGGTTCTTTTAAGTCCCCCAATAGGAGGTCGAGAGACTGGGCCTACGGTTTAACGTCCTTATTCGAGAAGACGCGAAGGTCTAACCGTTTGTAGATGTTAGAGCAAAGGCAGCACCTTCTCCTCAGTTGTTTTAAGACCCTGAGGGGAAAGGTCAAAACAATGGTACTTCCGAGGAACCAAGGAGGGTGGGGTATTATGTGCCGCCACCCACCACCTTTTTCAAAAAAGCAGAATTTCAGGAGCAAATATCAAGTTTAATAAAATAGATATTGATAAAGTACTTGCACCAACGCCTTCTTTGTGGAGAGAAAAGTCTATAATAGAATAAAAACCAATACCCCTAAATCAGGTTTTGAGAAATTGAGCTCTGAAAAAGTGGGGAGGGTAGGGGTAGGGGGGTATGTGCCGCCACCCACCACCTCCCCCGACAGAATTGGGTTCCTTAAAAATACCATTGTTTTGACTTCTTCCCTGAGTGAAAGTCCGGCACCGGTACACTCTATTTCTTTTTCAGTACACTCTATTTCTAATAAGAACCTTTTTATAAGAACGTTAGGCTGAAAATCGGCCAAAAGCTAAGAACATGCTAAGAAAGGCCGAGGAATGATCGAGAGCTTGATTATTCGCATCTGTATTACAGTACAAAATCATAGGTTTATTCACTTGATAATCTCTAGAGCTATGTCGGCGGGGGTCTAGTAGTATTAGTACTCCTGGCAGGGTAACGCATGACGAACAGGCCAAAAAAGGGAGACCAGACAAAGAGTGGTCCCTTGGTTGTCCAGGCTTTGGGGATAGGGGTGGAGCTAACACCTCCACCCCGTAAAAACCACCTTTTACGGAAACTACGACAACGACGACAGGTAAAGCACAATCGACTCAGGCCCAAGGGAAGACTTAAGCTGGAAAATCAGTAGCAGTATAACCAACTCTGATGAAAAACTCCATGGGGAAGTTAGTGCTGTGAAGGAAAGTCTACTCGGGCCGAAGGCACGGGTAAGAATAGGAACATGGAATATCCGCATCATGAAGAAAGAGTACTGACTAGCCCAGATACAGAAAGAAATGGGTAAATGTAGATTGGATATTCTTGGCATTAGCGGGTTTCGTTGGACATAAAGGGTCTGGACGCCAAAAAAAAAACTGATGGCTCAGTCATACTGTAATCAGGGCATGAAAGCAACCACATCATTGGCGTGGCTTTGATTGTTGCCAAGAGATTCGTTAACACCTTGTTAGAATGGGAGCCAATCAGTGACCGACTCATTAGAGCCCGCTTCGATTTTTATTGTTGTTAAAACAGAAATCTGCAAGACGCTTGCCATTGTTGATCAATATGCCACAGCTGTGTTTGCCAATGACTCCAATGACCTGCTGCTTTAATTCATTTATGAATTAATCTCTTTAGTAAGATGTGGGACACCTACACCATCCCATATGATTGGACCAAGAGTATCATCTTCAAACTTCCAAGAAAAATGCAACCTGCAGAACTGTGACAACTGGCGCGGCATAACTCTGCTCTCGATCCCAAGTAAAATATTCTGCAGGATTCTTCATAAATTAACTAAAGCAGCTATTGACAACAGGCTTAGCCAGGAATAGGCCGGTTTCTGCAAGAGCGAGGATGCTTAGATCAGATTTTTACACTGTGGAACACTATTGAACAGTTTATCGAGTGGAATGCTCCCCTGCATATCATTTTTATAGACTTCGGGATAGCGTTTAACAGTGTGCACCGAGAGAATCTTTGGAAGATTCTGGAATTATGCGGAACACCTAGCAAGATCATCGCACTCATCAAACTCTCTTATAGTCAAAATAAAAAATGTTTTGAAAAGTCGGTGTCGGTAGTCAGTGGGTAATGGTAACCAAAGTTTTGCGTATTTTGACGTGCATATTTGTTAGTGAGATTCCGCAAGGCTGTTAAAGGGCGGGTGAGGGTTGCGAGTCTGTACCCTCCCAACTTCTCGAAAAGTGTCTCTAAGGGCCTCTGTCAGCCAATTCCAAATTCTGGTCTTATCACTGCGGAACTGGAACTGGTTTAACCAACGGAAGGAGGGGCGAAAGCGAGCCACTGGCGCCTTTAAACCTGTTCTCCAGAGAAGGCGGGGCTCCCAGCCCGGGAAGGCAGCCCACCGTGGGAAAGGAAAACCCTGGTTTCAAACCTCCTTTGCCTTGCGGCATTACCTTATTTTAGGGAAGACTTAAGGAGTAAACCTCCAGGATAAGGCGAAGGCGGTATGCACTTCCTTCCGGTTGCTTCTGCAAAGTAACTAGCCCCAAGATGTAAGGCAAGTGTCACCGAGAAGACACTGACGTTTGAAGTCTAGCGCCTCCTTATTATGACGCCTAGTCCTCTAGTGGCGTCACATGACTCTGTCACAACACAGGACGAAACATTACCGCTTTTAAGCTCCGACTGACTGGCGTAAATAGGAGCGCCAGGGGTCTCGTCCGGTCCGTCGGTGGGAGATACCATCGTAGCTTCGTTGGGCAGCCGCCTCCAGCCAGTAAGGCAACGCCCCGTCATTGCTCGTCTGCTCTACCGCGAGAGTAGAGTTTAGGGGTCCTTTCTGACAAGTGAGAGAGGCTTTGTACGAAATAGTTAAAAGCATAAATTAAAGAAGACTCTAGTTCTCCGATTCACAAGCTCCAACGTTCGCACTATGTGTCCTGGACTCTCCGTTGATCTTCAGCAAGTGGATTACTCCCGCAAGACGCTGTTATCAACAAGGAGCTGGCACGGTTCAACATCGAATCTGATTACACCTTTTGGCAAGGTGTAGGATTTGCCGTAATGAAATCTCCGATCGCCACCATAGAAATCCCCACCGGAGGGTCGCCAAGAGTCCTCGCACTCCGCTTGAAGATTTCGGCAGGCTTTGTGAACACCATCTCTGCCTACGCCCTGGACTCTCAACTCCACTTCAGAAGCTAAAGACAGATTCTACCAGGTTCTGGAGGCAGAGCTGCTGTGTTCGGAATTACAAAGTCCGAGGCTTAAAACTTGCTTGGCGACCTCAACGCTTGCGTTGGGAACGACTGGCGAGCATGGTCTCTTTGGCATTGGCAGGATAAACGAAAAGGGCAGAGATTGCTTTAAACTCTGTTGCCTCCACAGACTCTGTATCACTAACAACTATTTCAAATGTAAAGACACCCGAGGTCCCGCCACTGGCACTAGTTAGACCTCGTCATCCGGGAGAGCAGACCTCGCTAGCATCCTACACACAAGAAGCTACCACAGCGCAGACTGTGACACGGGTCACTGTCATGTTGCTAGCAAGGTCAGACTGAAGACCAGAAAAATCCATCCTGGTAAGACCAAGAGATTCCCCGTTTCAACACCTGTGGCACCTCAGACAGAGCTTCGTAGACAACCTCAAGAAGCGACAATCAGCAACCCGAACGACGCGGACGCCAAATGGTCTCACCTTTACGATCCAATGTTAATGACTCAGCAGTGGTCGCATTCAGGAAGAAGGAATGAAAGAATGCTGACTGGTTCGAAGCACGCTGGGCCAACATGCTAAAAGTCACGGAGGCAAAAAGGAAAGTTTTTTAGCGCACAGGCAAAGCCCTTGTGCAAGCACACGCGACGTTCTCCAAGGAGAGCCCTACAACCCGCACGCCGTTGTGCCAATAAGTACTGGCAAACTCTTTGTACCAACTGCGGCCATGCCATCGTGAAGTTTGAGGGGATCAAAGCAGCCACTGGCCCCGTAAACAGAAAACCACCTCTGCTTAAACAAAAAAATAGCGAGCTTATTACTGACTAAAAGAGTGGGTGGAGCACTACCTAGAACTGTAATCGACTCAAAACACAGTCTGAAACGCTGTCCTTGACGCCTTGTGCGACCCACCCTCATTGGAGGAGCTCAGTAAGCCATCGACTATCTCACTTTTGGTAAGGCACCGGGAGGAGATGGCATCCAGCCGGAAGTTCTCAAGAACGGGAAAAAAGCCTTTCAGCGGCCGCTTCATGAATTCCTCTACCTTTGCTTGGTGCAAGGTTATATCCCCAAATCATGAAAGATGCCATCGTATCCACCTTATACAAGAACAAAGGTGACCGCAGTG
The DNA here is from genome assembly GCA_025388745.1 of Hydrozoanthus gracilis. Lineage (NCBI taxonomy): Eukaryota > Metazoa > Cnidaria > Anthozoa > Zoantharia > Hydrozoanthidae > Hydrozoanthus > Hydrozoanthus gracilis. The sequence continues at coordinate 4,832 of JANVCF010024455.1, forward strand.
ACTGTAACAACTTCCGCGGCATCCCTCTACTGAGTATAATTGGCAAAGGCACCTTGAACCGCCTACAGAGCCTCGCATCGCATATCTATCCCGAATCTCGGTGTGACTTTAGAGTTGGTAAGTCCACAGTAGACGTGATCTTCTCCCTCTGTCCGACAAGTGTCGAGAACAACGTCAAACTTTTTACCTCGCTTTCTTGGCCGTCGACTTGGTGAGCCGAAGTGGGCTATTTCTCATTCACCAGAAGATCGTCCGCCCCCTAAACTCCTCGCGTTCATTATCGCCTTCCACAAGGACGTGCAGAGCACGGTTTGATTCGATAGGGCCTCCTCCGACGCCTTCCCAGTTTGCAGTGATGGAGTAAAGCAGAAATCTGTTTTAGCCCCAATTCTATTCGGGGTCTTTTTCTCGAGAGTGCTCAACTTTTGCCTTTGCCGACTATTCAAAAGGTGTCTACGCCCAGAGGACAGAAGGCAAACTGTTTAACATCGCCAGACTTCGCGCCAAAACCTAAACTTACGAGGTACTCATACAAAAGTTGCTGTTTGCAGGCGGCGCTGTGCTAACACCCCAGAGCGAAGAGGACCTTCAGCGTCTAGTTGACAAGCTCTCCTTTGCTTGCAAGGAATTCGGCATGATGATCAGTTTCCACCAGTAATCACCATCGACAACATGGATATTGAGGTCGTGGACACCTTGGCCGACTCTCCTTTACGACGGGTCGCGGACAATCTACACCAGGCATAAGTGGCGTCTCCGCTCGCTGCCCTCGACGCCTGCCGCACGGTAAATGGCAAGTCAAAGTCCCCAACACCGAGGTCCTCGAGCACGCAGGAGAGCATACCTTGACTGCTCATCCAAAGACGCCTTCGCTGGCTCGGTCATGCACAGCGCGTGGAGCCCAACCCACTGCCAAGAGAAACCCTCTATGGTGAAAAACAAGAGAACGCCCTAGCGTTGGCTGTCCGCTGTTGTGCTACAAAGACGTCAGCGAGCGTGACTTACGTTCTGCTCGAATCGACACAAATACATGAGGGACATTGCAAAACACCGAGTTACCTAGCGGCAAAATATCAATGTGGGGGCATCTAAGGCAGAAGTAAATTCCATAGTAAATAGTACTTCAAAGAGAGGGCAAAGAAGGAACGCGCAGCCACCACACGCGATCCCACACCATACATCTGCACCTTATTTTACCAAGACTGCCATTCCAGGATCGGGACGCACAGTACGGTATACTAGATTCTGCCATGCAAAGCGCTGACCGTTGCTTCTTCGAGGCAAGGAAACCAATATATATTTGTTAGTGAACACGGCCACACACTTATCTTATATTTGAACGTTTAATTTTTTTTTAGCTGATCTGGAGGATGATGTTCTTAAGATTTTTCAGAATGTGTATTGGTTGCTATGCACTTATTATTTTCCATTCGTATACAAACCAACCGATGCACAAACTGAATTGACCGTTAAAGGCGTTACCATGGCCAGTAAAAAACAAATATAACAGTGAACAAAAAAGTCTTTTTAAAAAAGTGGTACATGAACAACACGCAGATGAATTTTAGCACGATATATCCAAAATTTAAGTAATCAGTTCTTCGCGTTTTCTCAGCCTCAGTATATATGTTCTTAAAATGTTCTTAAATTTTGGGAATTCTTCAGCCTCTGTTGTTATAAAAAAAGGTTCTTATAAGAAAAGATTGTAGATTTAAATCAAGACCAGTTTACGCTACACGGAACGTTTGGTACGGTACGGATAAAAGTGTTACGGGTGCGAAATAAAAAAGGGTTGTTCTCTTCATAGGTTTTGTATCTCTGTGATTTACATTAGGTTTTTACTTTCTCAAAAACACTTTCTTTCTCTCTGTTTAATCACCATGAGCTGTTAAGTGGGAAAGTATATTATTACACTTGGTTTTTTCATGCATCATTTTGTTCTTCGTCTTAATTCGTCCGTACTGGTGTTTGTGATAACCGTACCAAGTTTACCCGCGTGCTCGGACTACCTCTCGACCAGTCCGAGCACGGATGAAATTTTAGTTCGAGCACGGGTGGGGCAAAAATCTATCCGTGCTAGTCCTATAGTTTCATCCAAGCCGTGCCAAAATTCTTCTGCAGTGTAAACGAGGATTTTAATTAAATTTCCATTTTAATCTACTTGCATCTTGTTCTTTCTCAATGCTGAAACTGTGCGTCTGGTGTTGTGCATTAATTATTTCCTTGAATCGCAGAGGCAGGTTTCAACTTTACATAAAAGAACTAAGATTTTAAAGGCGGTCTCTCGTGAGCTAAAACAATTGAACCAATATATATTTTAAATCATTCTCTGAGGAAGAAATGAACACTTACGACGTGTCCCTCTTACTATATATGACTTCGCTTCGCAAATTGAAGTAGACATTCGCGTTTCCTTACTTTACTTAAAGTACTACTTTATGACAATGCCAAGAAGTTTCACACGCGGGAATGAATGGGAAAAAAGCCACCCTTAGTATTGTCTGCGAGTTTCTTTTATAGAAGAGCTTGTTGAAAGAACATGATTACGACCTGAGGGTAATCTTTGTAAATCAGCCCAAGAAATATTCTTAATTGTCTTAAATTTTCGGCCAAATAATTTCCACAACTTTTAAATGATGGGAGAGTGCATGTGTTAAATCTTACGACATAGGCCGTTCTTTGCAGCTAGGGTTAACGCGACCAAATCTACCTTAAATCAAGCAGCAACGACAAAATGGTATCCAGAAATGGAAAGAGCAGGTTAACATTAGTAAAAAGGGAAATTTTCAGCTTTTGACCTAAAATAAGTAAGGAATGGCGAGTGGCAGAAAACGGGATATTTATTTATCTTAGAGTTTGTACGACTGGACAGCAAACCTTGCTCTCTAGTATCATTTGCACATACATATACTTAGAAACATTTTGCTTCTATATTTGCTGTCATTTTTGAAGAACTTAACGTCGAGACTTGAAACCCTGCCATCTAAGTAATATTGACCTGCTCTTTCTGTCTCTGAACATCATTTTGTCATAGCTATTTAGTTTGAGCTGGGCCGGTGGTCACGTGACCTCAAACAGCATAGAGCCTTTTGAAGGCGGTTCTAGGAAGAGTTTATATTTATTAATAACAAATTAAAACTGACAAACATAGTTTAATAACTTGTTTTGGTACGAATACGAACATTTTTCCATTTACTCTGTCGTTTCCCTAACTTTACTTTTTATACACTACAGAAAAAAGACAATTAGGCAAAGTTAGACTTTGCCCGAGGGGAAAACTTTAGAATAACTCAATGCGGCTTTGTAATACCGATTCACTCTGGGTTTTTAAAGACTTCGTCTTTTTACAATTTATTTTCCCTTTTTCATCCATTCATGGAATTAGAGTTTACGTTTGACAAAATTTCTCCTTCTCTGGCGTTTTTTTCTGTAGTTTAGGGTTTCGTTTTGAGCATTTTCTAACATGAAGTGCTCAGTTTCGATCAGCTTTTTCAACAACGGAGCATATTGAAAAGTAAATGACAGTTCTTAAAATTTACGTGCAGTGGGATGGCGCGTGGGTTTGCGGTGAGATTTCCATAATGACTGCCCTCTTTGCAGTTTCAATACCCCATTAAGGTTTGACAGCTGATGACATCTGCCAGGACGACTCAATTACCACAGATAATTGTAGTGTATTGTGTGTATGCATAAAAAGTTAATAGTTATTTGTGTGTTCAAATTGCCACCTTCAAATAAAGCAGCACGCCAGGTTGCTTTTGTTGTCTGACCACTAACTTGATCTGACTGTCTTAATATCTAATTACATCTAAAAACAATCTGTTATGTCCAAACACAGACACTTAAACCGCAATCTTGATAACTAACAAAGACTGGCAGCACAGTTTGATTCGATCATCTAACACAATTTTGAACCTATTAGAAAATTTAGTTAAAAATAACGTCGGAAGAACAACTCTGGCGCAAATAATACATTCTAACAACAGCACTGCACTTTTCTTTGGGCCAAAAAATTGCTACGTTGGGTTAATAAACGTCCCAGCACATTCTACAGGTTTTTGTCCTTTAGAGAAACTTCTCTTTCAACCACCTACACACTCGTCATGCATGCTTCTTTCAAGATATTTTGTTTCTCGAGTAAAAAAACACACAGCAGTTGCCGTTGACTTCCCCACTGTTATCATTTTAAAACTAAATTTAGTCAGTTGATTTCGACAGAAACAAGTCGGAATCATAACGATAGTTTTCAGTTAAGAATTCTACTTTTCAACGCAGTTCAGTTCAAGATTTTTTAGCGTCAAATATACTCTAGATTTCTTAGCCGATTATTATATATTTTGATGCCGAATTTCACTTTTCAAATGTGTTGTCTTTTATAACTTAACTGATAGTTCATAAGTTCATGACAATCTCCGAATAAATGGAGTTGTGTATTGTTTGAAAGAACCCTTGCACTTTTCATTGATGTACTCAAGAACCAGTACAGACATCAAAACTTCCGAAATGAAATTAAACTAGGAAAACATCTTCACTGCAAACTGTGCACAACGGTCGCGAATAAGAGAACTTTAGGTAGTTAAAAAGCAACGATTAGATTTGTCGAAAACCGAATTTAGAAAAGCACTTTAAACAAAAGGGTAGAAGCTGTTTCGATTGACTGATTGACTCCCGATAAAATCTATATCTTGAACAAAAGTCTAATATAACTCGCAGAACCCAGTTCTTAAAATTTCAATATTCTTTTTTTATTGCCACCCTCAGTCTATTTTTCCTTCTTTATAAACGACAACTTCACAAGGACGGCAGGTTTTAAGAACTAAAGGACAAACTTGCGGTTTTGGTCTGTTGTAACGCGGACTAGTTAACGAAACACGCCAGAAGTTTTTGTTGCAAATTTTTGTTTGCTGGAAGGAATTAAGACATTTATTATTCTTTTATAAATTTACATTAAATTTACATAAAATTACATAAATTTAGCTCCACTTTGAAAGAAGTTTATTTTTCGTTTTTCAGTTTTCAACTTAAGGCTGAGCATTAAAGATAAATTTATTTATCTGACCTACTCAAATACAAGTTTTACGTACAACAGTGGCGAAAAACGAAAGATTACGGCTTTCTAAAAAATCTGGAAACATATCTACAAAAAGTAAGTTGAAATATAAAATAAGTACACGATCGTCACAGACACATGTATATGAAAAACGACGGCATGTGACCACGACACGAGTCATTAATTAAAGTTGAAATTTATTATTTAAACACCAAGAAGTCTCATAAGAAAAAAGAGGAAGAACATATATGAAATTTGACAGGGCCCGATGAAAAGATAGCAGACAAATAAGTTTTTACCAAGAATTCGGCTCTTTAGGAGTTTCTTTAACACCCCCTAGTATCAGTACAGAGATAAATATTTCAAATTTTGCCACACTTTTAGTTCTCGAAAACGAATATTGAATAACCCACATTTAGTTTATGTTTCAGACAAACAACATGATTGATTACCTGTAGCGTTATATCATTGTAATTTTGAACATTTCATGTTGCGCTAGCACACTGAAGTTTCATTGAGTTCAGTATAAGCAGCCATGCAGTCTCTCAATAAGGTAGCTAGAGACGTCAGGGCCAGCTAGCTGACAAGGTGCTGTCCAACATTTAATTGTTCCAAACACTTTGACTCGGTCAAATCAGTTGCCAGCTATTACACAAGCTGTTCCTGGCCAGACTCGACTCGCCGAAGAAGGAGGCAATATTTCTTATTGTTTTTTACTAGACTTTAGTTCAATTGGCAAAAGTTTTTCTTGTTAATATGTATGTAGTAGTACGTATTTCTGCACTACGACTTCTTCAAGGAACACTTAGAAACTATCTTTATTGGAATTGAATATAACAAAAAAAAACGCCCTACAGGTTACACGAAAACCTTAACACCTTTCAAGCCGAACATAGCCTTTAGGCATGAGAGTGGCTTTTCTGTCGTTTTGAAAAGCACATCTGAGGCGCACTGGTTTACTGAGAGACAAATTCACAGCAATCATGCATATAAGACACTCTGTGGTATCTTTTTTAATTCGGTCTCGGTCTTTTTGTATCTGCGGCAGTGGAGAGGCCCTCTGAAACAAAAACCCTCTTAGAGATTTCAAAGGCAGTTGTTAAAACTTGTAATTTTTTTCTAAGTACATTATATTTATAAAGATGCTCACTCGGTGTTTAAGGTCTTTCTGCACAACTTATCTTAATATTAGCTTATAGTAATTTTATTTTCCTGATTTTAATGCTATTAAAAATGTTGGTTTGAATGATGGAACTTTCTTGCTAAAACTAAAACATCTGGAGCTTCGTTCACAACTGGTTGAACAGCCTTTTGTTGTTTTCAGAATACTTTAACTAAAATTGTGTTTAATGTAGAAGAAACAGGAAAAATAAGCGACCTCAAGAATGATTTAAACAGTTTCCTTTATAACTAATAGTGGAGAGGGAATTGAATCTTGCGGGTCTTTTTAGTTCTCTCTACATTCTCATAAAGTTTAACACGTTGGATTTAAACACACGCTGAAATAAGAACAATTTAAGAACAATTTATAGCTCAAATCGCCAAAAAATTAAGAGCAATGAGCTTTGGTTAATTTAACTGGTTGTTATAAAAAAGCGTGCATCTATTCAGGTAAGTTCGTTCCGCGTGTCGCGGCCGCTGATTTCGTACTAAACTTTGGGTGTTTAAAAACATAGTTCGGGTTTTCAGGCAGCTCAACTGATTCATAAGCAGTAACAATGATGTAGGAAATTACACATACAAGAAAACGAAATCTTGCGCAATAGAGTTTGGGTCAGAGTAAAGATGCGACACGATTAGCGTCCCCGCTCTATCGCCTGTTGTCTAAACTAGATCAAACAGCTTCTTCAAGTACGCACTATAATTTGCTTCAATATAACATGTTCATATAGTAGATGAGGCACGACTAAAGCAAACTCGTTCACCTCTTGAACTTTTATGAACTTTAAAACAACCAAATACTGAGTTTGAGCTTGCTTTGTACAAAGATGATCATGAACGAGATACATGAATATTTGTTGAAAAAAGGTATAGCTTTCTTTTTTCGCAGACTGCATGTATAAACAAGAAAACGGCTTTAGAAACTATTGCATGCCTGAAAAACACGGCTAAGGAACAATGCATTGGTCTTTCAGACACTTATAAATCAAAACCACAAAACTCATTAATAGTCATTAGGCAGTTTAACACGGCTAATTCAGTCTTGAGCTGTGTCTGTTCATAGTCAATGGCGACGACAATTTTTCAAAATGCCGCGCACTTACCGCAAAACCACTTGAACACAATATGGCCTTCTGACAGCAGTTTCTTCAAACGAAAAATTCTTAATACAATATGTGGTCTTTCAGTGAAAAAACAATCGAAGTTTTGTTTCATGCGCTGTTCTTTTCAGAAAAAAAAACTGTTTTTCTGAGTTGGCCCGACTTCATGATTTTCGGCCGTACGTCACTCGTTTTTGTTGGTATTTTTTCAACACCTTTTAGTTTATATTCTTTTATATTTTTCTAAAATAAATCTCGTTTAGAATTCTGTTCATGTTTTACGAACAGAAATAGGGTAAGAATTTGTGCTCATCAAGTATATTTTTCATCTCGTGTATAAACAGATATGCCATTATCATCGACACGGTTGCAATTGTTCGTGTGAACAAGAAGAAAGCCTTCAGTCTAACTTGTTTTTGATCTACAGACGGGTTTTAGTTTTACTGTTGAGTCCAAATACTTTATTTTCCCTCAGAGACCTTACAGTTTAACTTTAATTAGTATTTAGGTCATCCAACTTCCTACCAAAGTATTTCAGGGCTGGTAAAAGAAATAATATCATTTTTTCTACTCGGTCGTGACTACAACGAGAGACCGGCGAACCCACAGTGTCATTAGTGTGACAGCTGGATTTTGACGTTTGATTAGAGCGACGTAGAAGATCTGTTTCGTAGGCCGTAGGTTCGATTCCCACCGAGGTCAAAGCTTTTTTCTCTTTCCTTTGTGTGAGTTTTGGGGGTTCTTTGTTGATGATGTGAGATTGGTGAAAGTTGGAGTACTCCCCGTTCAAATGGCAAGGCCTCCCTCGAACCCATATTTACAGATATGCCACTCAAGACGAACAATTTGGCTATTTCGACGCTCTCTTAAAAGCTCTGGTAATTTCCACAGTAAATATTTTGAAACTATCTTTGACCGCATAAGTACCCCCATCTCAACAGTATGTGCTCTGCATGGGACTGAAATGGGCTTGGCACTTTGTTTCTTGATTATTTTACAAAACACGCTAGCCATATTTGAGTTCAAATAGCTTCATAGAATCCCTCCTAAAATAACTACAACTCCTCAATACTGTGTTAGACACACTAGTAAAATTAACTAACTTCAAAAGCCGGCATGTTTTTAGACTTATACTTACAGCAAGTAGGCAGCCGAAGTCAGTAATCCAGGAACTTGAATGACATCGATAAGGAGCGATCTACATCATTAACAGTACAATAAGGAATGACTGAATAAAAGAAAGAGTGAGTGAGTGGGCCGAAGGCAAAAATCGAAAAGTAACAGCCGGGCGAGCATTAGTGCTTTTTTTGTTTCAAAACAGCGGCCAGGAAAATTCTACCTACGCAAATAGTTATTAGTGTTTTTGTTTAAATGAAATGCTACTTAGTTTTTATGGCTTATAAGCTAATTGGAAACACGAAGAGTCTCTAGATTAAACTATTTGCAAAGAACAGTCAACAAATGAATGAAATAGCCTAAACACAGACAATCGCCTGGCCGGCCGTAGGACACAATTTTTGTAAAGATATTCTCACAGCCTCTTCCGAGATGTTTAACAAGTGCCTATCAATTGTTAGAACTCACGAGTGAGGACCATTACAAGGTCTTCTTTGGTCGATTTAAGAATTTAAAGCGCGATATATGCAGCTGTTTTATTACAGGTAAAACTCGTAAAGAAACAAAGTAGTGACTAAATTCTGCATGTCAATGGTCTGATGCGCACAGAAATTTCTAGGTTTCAGAAATACATTGAAGTTTGGCTTGTTTTTGTTTAGTCATTTTAAGCATGGTCTTTTCACTTCTGGTAGTACACAAATCTTTTCTTAGATTAAGCGAGCCCTTCAAGAGATTTTCAAAATCTACAAAGGGAACTAGTTTTAGAAAACAGAGAGAGAGAGTTGTTCAAGTGGTTCGCTCTTGTTACTGTACTTTTTGGAATACGTGTCGAATAAACAGGAAAACGTTTCCAACAGAAACACAAGTTTTTCCTGTTTTTCGGGAGGCCAAGGATCCCCGTCCTTTGAAGCGGTGTCACGTGGTTCAAAGCTGCTCTTTGCTTGGAGTCAGTTTAATCGCATGTTGTCGCTTATTCACCGCACACTTTGGCAAGAAACTGCGAATATTTTAAAGATATATCAAATTAGCATGTTTGATCCATGCGATCATTTTACAGCGTGTGAGAGAAATTGCAACGATGGCTCCCGCACACGTACGGTGCGATAAAGAAGCGAATTGATGCAAATTTGATCGCATGCGACGGAAATCGCATGTTATCGCAAAAGTATGCGACGGGCTTTATAGTTCTAACTAAAGTAAAAACTATGCATATTTTGTTGATCTGATTACCCATTTCAGTCTTATAATGATGGTTTAATAGACAGTGTGGTTTATTGCCAAGAGCAGACGACAGTTGCTGTGCCCGTAAAAAGACGGCATGCACTATGAGACCGAAACTCTATAGAGTATTTGGTTTCCAAGTTATTTCCCGTGTCAGTTAAATAACTTTGCAGGGCAAGACAGCCCAACAGTGGACAGTATGGGGCCAATACTCTCAAAAAGCTATCTATATAGAAAGTGGCAAAATTAAAACAGAAAATCCTTTTTCTAGAGCGACATGGCGGCTCTTCTAACTGTGCAAAAGGGATGTATATGTATGTTTCAGTTAAACCGACTGCATTTAATGACGTTTATACCACCAGGCCTTATACAAATATGTCATTGTATAGTTTTTCGCCAATGACATCTCTTCAGTATTATGGGCGACACTAACAATTTCACCTCAATTTACATAGGATAATGGGCGGATGTTTACCAACTGTGTCTCGAGATCATTTAAGTTTTGGGAAAGTTGTCGCTAGTTCTTGAACAATGCTCAATGGGGAATTACAAATGCACAAATGGACGTCAATGTTGGCCATTAAGTTGCAGTAAACAACATTTTATGTCGTTTACACAACCATGAAAGCCGAGAACACATTGCTGATTGTGAAAAATTAATGGCGCGTCATTCGAGCACTCAACCAGCCTGACGAAAAGAGGCCATGAAGATTTAGCTAAGGACGCTTCTCATCGGGGAGTTACTCGTATATCATGGTGGAAGCTATAGCGTCGGCTTTGTCAGCTTTCCTTCTTTTCAAAAACTCATGTGATGATTTTCTTCATTAAAACTATTAATTGACTCCGGTAATTAATTTACGTATTATCCGGCAACCAGAAATGTCTGTGTCACTTTGGGGAGTCTAGCGTCTTTTACTTTTCGAGACTCTTGTTTTCCCTCATTAAAAACTAGTAGTTGATTAATTAACAGGTTTATGTATATTTTAAGCCAATATGTTAATTGAATGATAGATTGATTAAAAGTTTGCTGTGTTCTAAAAGTGATTAAGTAAGTTTTTACATCAAACGGATCTAAATCTAACTCTTAAGCATTTATATATACAGAATCGAATTTACAAAAGAGCTCCTCTTCTCAAGAAAAATCTTTTTAAGCACAAGAAAAATAATGAACAAATACTTTATAAACCATATTTTTTCGTTCCATATGCGACTATACCAAATGTTAATTTTATGGTTGTCTCTTTTTTTCCTAAAAAATTAGCTTATAGCTCTGTCTAAACACGGCAAATTACACCCAAGTTCAACAGCGGTCATGCAGGATTTATTTTCGAAAAAGTCTAAACTTAGAAAGAAACAGCTCATTATCGCTGGCTGAACTGAAAAAAGGGAAAACAAATTATGAATCTACCAAAATGTCACTAAGATATATCCTCCCAAAAATTTAAGCTTTTTCGCAAAAAGAAGCCCAACACAACTAAAAAGAACAACACTTGTATTTCGACCATCTTAAAGGGTTCAAACATCATCTTTTCAGGGCGGCTTGATAAAAAATTTCTCAAGTAAGGCCCTGTTGAAATCTATTTGTAATTGCTAGAAAAAGCTGCTATATAATTTTTTAACAACAATTTTAATTTAGAAGTTAGCCAGTTCCTTACTATGCCTTTTTCAGCATAGGAGAGTTCTTCTATAATTGGTTCACTAAGCAAGTGTAATGTTTCGGGCGAAGCTAAATATTTCAGTAAAAGTAGTTGCACTTATGTCTTTGAGTTTGAACGCCATAATCACTTGTTCAATTATTTTCAATACAGCATAAATTCAGCACGTAATCTATCGAGTGTGAAGAACATTTTATCACGTTCGTCAAGTCCAGACTACTTTATATCTAATGTTATCGAGCTCAGTATAGATTAACTCTGTCGTCAATTTCATTGGTAGTTTTGAAATAATGAAAAAATCGTTGCAAACTGTTCAAACTAAGTTCAAATATGAAATGTACTGAAAACCGTGCGAAATCGAAATCCTTCAATAAAACATGATAAAATGTACATGTTGTATATAAGAAACATGTTTACTTCTATTTGGCTTTGACTACTTAAAAGTTGTTGCTAAAGTACTTGAAAAATGATAGTTTTTAATGGAGCTTACTTCGCTGATAGCCATTATGCGGTATGTATGTTCCGTTTTTAATATTTTCATGCATTCAACAGTTCATCTACGTGTTCTTATTTTGATTCATGATCGCTGGCCTTTCATTATATACAAGCTTTCTTAAGAAAAATAAAAATAATTTATTACACCACTTGGATAAGTTTCACGACAAAACCGTATTATCAGTGTGTAAAAACAAACTCAGGTCTTTTGACACACTCCCATTTTGCAAGGTTTCTCCACTGGCAAGCTCATATGTGTATGTGTTTAAGAACTGAGTTACAAACTAAACTGAGAAACATGAACTCAGTTATATAGAATGCTTGTACACTGAGACCTAACCGAACGCTTGCATGTCTTGTGTGTCCATCTATGCTTAGCTTTCATGCTTTGCTGTCAAGCTTTAGAATTTTGATTATTGTAAGCTGAACACTTAGATGGTGATAAGGTTGGTCTATACCGACCGCCGCATATAACTGACGCAGTACGTGATCGGTTTTTAATGCGGATTATATATATTTTATGCGGTGCCGGGTCGAAGCATAGAATATCTTAAAAGTGATATCATTCTTCTGTAAAGAGATTATAAAATATGTTGAATTGGTGATAAGCAGATAGTTAAAAAAACGAAAAAAAACTGTTGTTATCATAAGAAATCTTTCTAGAAAACCTATCCTCGATAAAGCTTTTACTTAATAGGTCAATAATGATATAAAAGAACTAAGGGAACCATGAATCGGTTCAACACCGACTGATAAACAACCAGTTTTTAGAATGCACAAAACTTTAGAGTATATAATCTTATTAGGTGTTTCGAAAACCATTAATTATATAAGATTAACAACCACTGGAATCGAAGACAAAAAACTGTGTGATTATATTCTTGTTTAATGACCACAGAACAATGCATCCACAAAAATTGCCTTGTGACCTTTATATGTCAGTAAAGTAAGATAAAAATCACACATAAAAATCGTGAAGTATTGAACTTGCGGTGGACGTTTTCGTTTGAAGTTTCTATTATGCAGCCCAAAAGAGACTCTTAAAATGTTTAGCATTAGGAATAGTTTTCTTTTCAGCCATTTTCATATTATATTTTTTGTGGTTGACTATATAACGCCAGTATAAACAAGCTGGTTGATTTGGCTAATGGAGAAATCTTCGTCCTAAATTAAATGTGGCATTTAAAATAAAACAGAAAGCAGTTGAACAAACTAGCAAATCGAATTATTCTTTTCCGGATCAATTGTACTTACAGAAATCAGGGGTAGTTTGAGAAGAATGTAGGACCACGTAGTGTAGTTTAAGACACTCTATTTTCATATGTTGCAGCTCCTGCGGTGGTTAAAAAAACGAAAGCACCAGCAAATTCGAATTTAGCACAGAACAGAACCGGCTATGGTATTAGAGAAAATGAATGGCTTAGGTTTGTAGTTCAACGTTTACAAGTAAGTCGAACCAAAGTCCGGTGCAACAATCGAACTTAACAAGAGTCGAGCTGATTTAGCACGATAGCATGGCTTTTGAAATGGGCCTCGAACTCAATTTACAGTAAACTACCGAAAAAACGGCTTGGCAAGAACAAACTTAACAAGGGTAAAATTTTATTCCATCAGTCGAGGTAAGAATGAATCGAAAAAGGACAACGTCATGAGATTCAAAATGAATCGGCAAGGTAACCACATATTACACACCTGAATACACTTAGAAATGAAACTTGCCCTTGCCAAAAGTTCATCCTTGCCCGTTTTTTTTTCTGTAGTGTAAATTAGGTTTAATTAGTCTTAACATATTTGCCTGGTCCTTTAAACTGAGTTGACTACAAAATATACAGGCACCGACCAGGGAGGGGTACTTATATGCAGCTGTATATACTGACCCAACAGCCGTTAATACGCCATGTTGGTTTCATGGTTCAGTTTCGGGTGGTAATTCAGTATTGGTTTGAAAAGAAAACATTCATAATTATGGAAGGGTAGCTTTCAAACCGTAGAAGTTTTTATTCATCATTTTGAACCCAGTTTTCACCACAAAAAATCGCCAAGGCAATGTATTTTGGTAAAGGTAAAATATAATTCAATCGAGACAAGGATGAACAATAAAAAACTGCAACGTCCGGCTGAGCTGGAGGTCCTGTCGTTACTTGGCACGAACCTGAGAAAGAACGGCTGAATATGTCAGTCAAGTACTTTTCGTCTTTTGCTCGTTGCAATCTTTATTGATTGGAATAAGATAAACGTGTTAAAATTATTAGTAAAGTTGATTTTAGTTATCATCTCAGTGTTTTAGGAGGTTCGATTGTGTTGGGCATTTTTGAACTGTACCGGTCAGGCTAGTCCCTTTGGTGTAAATAAAAAAAAACTGTCCGCAAAGCCAGAGTAGTTGTTTATGACTGATAATTTGATTATAGTTCGGTTATTATCTAGAACATAGATAAATGGAAACTTCCAGAAATAACTATTAGAAACAACTTATACACTGACACAACGTTTCTTATCGGTTTTGCAAGTGTATTTGTCCTGCGGTCTGAAAACAAAACAAAGACATACATTGAACATTGGGACCAGTATGATAGCTATGTTTAGCGCCCTAAACACCAGATCTCTATCTTCAGTGCTACTAAAATCTGGTGAGAGTTTGCAAGAATTTCAAAATATTTTCCGAGAGATAGCTATGTTTTGTTTTGTGGCTGCAAACAATTTCACTGCGGCGCAACTTATGTAGGGAATGGTAAAGCGAGTCGCCATAATGATCCGTCGTCTCGGTGCTGAAGTCCCCTGGGGCAATCCTTTTTTGTAAGGTTTGATTCTCAGTTATTTGTGGTGCAAAGGCATTGTTTGAAAAAGAATTGTTCCCAAGACGCTGTTTAGAAAATCGGATATATTGTTTAGTGAATTTGCAAAAGGTCGCCGCTTTCTCCAAAAATAAACATGATAAAGAAAACGATCAAAGTCACGAAATGCCGTCTCGGTGTCTATTAAAGCAAATAAATAAACATGTTTATCAAACACGATGCATTTAAGGTCTGTACATGCGATTTCCGCTCTTACCCTAATGTGCAGGATGTAAAAATGTCGAAAGGAAGTTTGCTTCCAGATTTCGAACACCAAGTAGTTGGTATTTGGCGGGTTCGCAACAGCCAATAAAAACTTAGTAATTGTTCCACGTGATTGGAGTCTCCGCCCCTTGACACGAGCTGTCAAACTTCGGACAAAGTGTCACCAATCTTTGGACGTCACAGCGAGAAGAAATGGTGTTTTCGGGCTGCATTCTTCGTTTTTATTTGTGAAACTGGCGTCGCTGGAGTTGAGACTGGTCTTGTGGAGAACTTAGCGAAAGCCAAACCCCGGTTTGTGTTTACTTTTATGAAATTTAGCGCCGATTTGGCGCCGGTCACACAGTGAAGCACGCTGCTTGATCGCCGTGTTTGATTCAAGTTCGCGTGCTGACAGACTTCGCGTAACAACAGCTCTCCGGTGTGCAGGTTAAAAAAAATACACTTAAAAAGGAACTGTTAGTCGAGTAACAGCTCGCAACGAAATCAGTCGGACTGAAGACATCCAATTCGGCGCCACTGGTAGAGAAGCACAGTTTGCAGAAGTTCGCGCGACACAACAAGACTTCGCCATGTCTACGGCGATGACATCTCTTTTCTCGTTCACTTCACCTGCGGTGAAACGTCTCTTAGGTTGGAAGCAGGGAGACGAGGAAGAAAAGTGGGCAGAAAGTGCTATTAACTCGTTGGTCAAAAAGTTGAAGAAGAAGAAAGGTGCCTTAGAAGATCTAGAGAAGGCGCTCGCCAACCCGAACGTACCTTCGAAATGCGTCACTATTAGCCGAACTCTAGACGGACGCCTTCAAGTTTCTCATCGAAAGAGCTTGCCGCACGTTATTTATTGTCGCGTTTGGCGCTGGCCAGATTTACAAAGTCATCACGAACTCAAACCTTTAGACTGTTGCGAGTACGCTTTTAACTTGAAAGAAAAAGAAGTATGCATCAATCCATACCACTACAGACGTGTGGAAACTCCAGGTATGTAACTATAAAATGTCAAATTTCATTGATATTTAAAATCTTTCGTGTCCGATTTAAAACACTGCGCCAACAGTTATTAGAATTTATTATCATGCAGGTGTGAGGTAATAAATTGTTGGCCGTTTTGTGCAGAGTTTTGATTTTTCTGTTTTAACAGTTTTGCCGCCAGTGTTGGTACCACGACAAAGCGAATATCCCATCCAAATGCCTCCTCTCCCGGCAGCGTTTCGCGCCAGAGAAGAACCTCCAATGCCTTACAATGCCTCGTATCCTTTCAACCACAATCGAAGGCAGGCGTCACTTGATAGTCAAAGCAGCTCATTTGATATGCCGGGTGAGCGCAACTTAGCTATTTTTTTGCATTGTTTCGCATTGTTCAGAGCTAGACTATTTGTTACAACAGATTTTACGGCTCGTGAGGTATTTGTCGAAGTTTCAATTGATATTGAACTTTCTCTAAACGATTTGTAACGTTTATTATTATTTTTAATGTTTCTACTTTATTTTATGTATTGGCTGGGGAAACTGTGTTGTTTTCACGCGATGGCCCTAATTCGCTAGTACTGTAAGCACTTCGAGTTTGTTTTCGTGTCCGGAAATTCTCGAAAATTTTGAGGCCTTACTAATCCTTGGCAACATTC
>JANVCF010024567.1:0-14074 GCA_025388745.1 Hydrozoanthus gracilis
GTACGTGCCACCACCCACCACCTCCCTCAACAAAATTGGGTTCCTTAAAAATACCATTGTTTTGACTCCATCCCTACAAGGCATTTTGTTATTCATTTTAAACTGAGCCAGGGATGGGCTCAGTGGGCTTGGTGAGCAGGAATGGGCAAGGTGGGAGGGGTGGGAAGCAACAAGATCTAGGGCTTGATTAGGGAGGGGTGGGAAGCTAGCAGGGCAGTGAGCTTGAGAAGCAGGGATGGGCAAGGTGGGGAGGGTGGCCAGTTTAGAGGGGCGCATTGGGCTTGATGAGTAGCAGAACAGGATTTGAGCAGGGTGCGTACCTCAGCTACTTAAGCATGGTTACGTTTAATTTGGCTATTAACAGAGCAGCAGATGGTCTGATTTGGCTGGAGGAGCTTGTGGCTAGGTGGGTGAGCCAGGTGGACTAAACTTGAATAATTTTATGAAGTTCGGCATTTTTGTCACTGGTCCTGTACATTGTTGCACGTGCAGCAAGAGTAATTTTAGAGTTGCTAAATGTTCAAATTACATTTCTTGAAAATCAACAGTAAACAACATGCCCCGACTCGAGACAATCGAGAACTGTATGAAGATAAGTTCAATGATGGTTCAAGGATTGTGGGACACCAAGTCTCCTTTATTGCAGCTTCCACACATTAATCAGGACAACCTGAGGCATTTCACCACCAAGAAGGTCTGGTCACAAAATTGATTGCAAAAGAGTTACTCTAGAGTGCTAGAAAGTCTCACATGTCTTGAAACATAGAGTGTATTGTAGATCTGTCACCAAGAAAAACTCTAAAAGTTCATAGAAGTTTACAAATGAGATCACCTAGGCCATTAATTATTTTTATTTGTACCTATTTTTCATTTCTGTACAGGGTCTAGTTTATTTGTTATTTTAAGTAAGTCGCTGTGGTTAAAACAATTCATACTCATATTATACCTAGCAGCTTTTCTGTATTCAAATAATTGTAAACTGTTTTTTTAAGTATTTGTTTACTGATGTCAGGTGTTTTTAAACTGTATGTTTAGCCAATGATCGAAGAATTTTGTCTTGACAAACTTCAGTGGTGGCCTACTTAAAATTGAGCTCAATAAATGTTTGTGACCTATCAATAAGTTCAGATTGGTTTGAACACAGAAAATGTAATGTTCTGATTTAAAGCAAAACACTTTTAAAAGTTTGTTAAGTTTTTTAATTTAACACACAGTCAAATTCATCATTACTTGTAACTTAAAAATTAAGAGAATTGGTTTTCTCAAGTAAAATGCACAACCAAAAATAAAATCCCATGACCTTTCCATTATCTTGGCCATTTTCCTCAAATTCAATGACTTTTCCAGGCCTGGACAATGCATTTTCAATTTCCAGCATTGTGAATGAAGTAGATTGCTTTTGTAAGTTATGAATAACATGTAAGACAAAATGAGAAAAAATTGTTTTAGACAATGATTCAAAATGGAATAAGAAAAGCTTTTTTTATACAGTCACACTTAGTAACTGTAAGTAGAACTGGAAAATCAATCAGTGTAGATAGGTTGGGAATGGAAAGTGTTGCTGTACATCTCAATGATTATAAGGAATGTATTAATTTTTTTATTATATATAAAATTAATACAGTACCATGTTTCATTTTGAAAACTAGCTTTCTTTTTGAAATTGTGGAATTTTTTTCTTCAGAGAAATATCAGATCAATCCGACATCTACTTTCACTGCGAGAAGATGAGAGAAGGTAACAAAACTTTTACTCTGTGTAGTTTTAGAACTCTGTTTAGGTGGTTGTAAATGAATTATCAGGTATTAGATCTGATACCATACATTATAGTTGAGAAGAAAATCTTGAACTATTGTGCAGAGCCTATTTGCAACAAATTTTAAACAGTCTATTGAATTTATTGATAAGAAACTGTATCATAGAACTTAAATCAGCCAGTCAAACAAGTCATTATTTAGTTTTTCAAATCTTTTGCTAATTTTCAGTGTTTTTTTAATTTATTTCTTACTTACTACAGAAATCTGCTTAGAAGTCTAGAGGATTATGAATATGAGAATGTTATGAACGTTTGCTGGGGATTTCCCGATGTTGAAATGATTGTTAAACCACATGGTAGGTATAACTGAGTCAGCTCTTGTTACACATAAAAGCAGTCTTATTCAGAACTTCTTACTCTGCTGGATGAGTTATTAGAAACACTGGTTTTATTAAAGTGCTACTGAAGCAAAATCTTCAAACTAGTTTAAAATACCTAAAATTTAAGTTTGGCCCAATCCCATATATCTATCCACAGGGGCACTTGTAACCGGTTTTTAGATATGAATTTTGCAAAGAATTTACAAGGACAAAAATATGCTTATTTTAGTGCCAAAGCTGCAAAGACTTTTTAAGCTCATTAAGTATGACTTGTTGTCACATGATTTGAAAGGCAGGAGATCAAACATTCGCACTTTCCTGGTCAAATTTGTATGATTATGGCAAAGTTTCATCATTGGCTGATGGCCCAGTGCTCACTAGTTCGCTGTAAACACTAATATAGAACAGCTTGAAGTCCTTTCAAACCATGCATGTGACATTATAAATCGCTGTCATAAGCTTTGAATTTTGTTCACACTGAATGCACTATTTTGAAAGCTTATTCCACAGACTTAAAATGGTCAGATAAGCACTTTTATCCATTAACCCTTATCCTGCTAAGTTTTTGAAAATCAAAGCCAAAAAATCTCAAAAAATTGCAATTGATGCTGTGGCCATTTTCAGAATCTACTTGTAAAGACAAAGAAAATGAATGGTCACTTTGTAGGTTTTCAAGCAGTGGTTTTAAAGTTAGAACGTTTTTAGTTTTTGCTGAAATCATTTTTAGCAGAACAAGGGTTAATAGTTAATAGAATAAAAGTGTTTGATAAGCTCTCAGAGCTATAAGATGTTAGGGGAAGTTAGATGTTGATAGACTGGCCAGGGCAGACACGGTTAACGTCAGTGAAAACAATATTCTAGTTCTCATGATCTATACAATGAGTTGAGTGAGCCTGAATTGTTATCAACAGTTCTTGATGATGAAGATGATGCTGGCCTCATCACTGCTGGTGCCATAGTAACAGTGACAGTACATCTGAAGAGGAAAAATCTTGGGGTAAGTACTTTAAGTTCTACCACCCAGTGGTAAATGGTGTCTTGACAATACATCATAGATTGAAAGTTTTTGGTAAGTATAATACCCTGTATTCTTACCTTGCAACTTGACTGAGCTTTTGCAGAAGCAGAGATCAAAGATGGATACCCTTTTTAAACAATTGTTCTGATTGCTTTAGTAGGTATTTTAAAATTTAGGTGGAGTGATATGAGATTTAGGGTAATTGAAATGAGGTTTAGGGTAGTTGAAATGAGATTTAGAGTAGTTGAAACAAGATTTAGCGTAGTATAGATGAGATTTTGGGTAGTTGAAATAAGGTTTAGGGTAGTTGAATTCAGATTTAGGGTAGTTGAAATGAGATTTAGAGTAGTTGAAATAAGATTTAGAGTAGTTGAAATAAGATTTAGGTTATTTGAAATGAGATTTAGGGTAGTTGTAATGAGATTTAGGATAGTTGAAATAAGATTTAGGTTGGTTGAAATGAGATTTAGGGTAATTGAAATGAGATTTAGGGTAGTTGTAATGAGATTTAGTTTTATTAGTTGAAATAAGATTTAGGGTAGTTAAAATAAGATTTAGGGTAGTTGAAATAAGATTTAGTGTAGTTGAAATAAGATTTAGGGTATTTAAAATAAGATTAGGTTCATTGAAATAAGATTTAGGGTAGTTGAAATAAAACTAAGGGTAGTTGAAATAAGATTTAGGGTAGTTGAAATAAGTCTAAGGGTAGTTGAAAAAAGATTTAGGGAAAGGAAATGAGATTTAGGGAGTTGAAATGATATTAATTTTAGGGTAGATGACATGAAATTTAGGGTAGTTGAAATGAGATTAATTTTAGGGTAGATGACATGAGATTTAAAGGGTATGTACATATAACTTCAAGTTAAAATAATTACAATGGCAATGAAGTTACTTGTATAGCACAAATATCAGTATAAATTTTAATGTGTGCTTTACATGTACAAAAACAAAAGCTAGAAAATATACTATTGTCTAATAATTTATTTACATTGATTAAAATTTTAATAATAATAATTATACTAATTAGTTAAGCTTATCTTATTAGTAGAAGTTCACTGTTAGATTGTAGATTGAAATAAAATTTGTGGTAGGTGAAAAGGTTTACAGTAAGGAAGGTGATACAAGATTTAGAGTAGCAATTAAGTTAATTTAAGGCATTTTATTTATTTGAGATATTGTTACTAATCACTGTTATCATTCAAGCAAGAATATTAGAGACCTTAAGCACGAGCCATCCGTGTTTCCACGGAGGCCAACCGGAAATCAAATATCAGTAGTTGACGCGTACTTGCACGCGTCATGCGGTCTTGGTGATTGTCACGGAGGCAGCCAAGACTCTTTTCACCTCCGTGACGATCACCACAGCCACATGACGTGTGCAAGTACGCGTCAACTACTGATACGTGATTTCCGGTTGGCCTCCGCTGCAACACGGACAGCTTGTGCTTAAGGTCTCTAATACTCCATTAATTTTTGTTTTCAGGAAGGAATGGTCCAGCAGCTTGTAGAAGGCCAAGAGCATGTGGAGAACATTGACATGGATGAGGAACCTAAAGAGTCAAAGGTTAGAAAAATTGATACCTTATTTACCTGAATAATTTTACACAAGACGCGCTTGTCGTGGGCGGATACAGGATTTCAAAAAGGGGGATGGATATATCAATGATAATAATTATGGTTTTGAGTGTTGAGTGCCTCTCAACCCACTGCATTTTGCACATATTCTTTGTGCATCAATATCAGTATTTCGGGGGCCTGACAAGCTATTGATAAATCATATCTTTTTTTTTGTTAGTGTAAAAAAAGGGGTGGAAACCAACCCACCCCCTCCCCCTGTATCCACCCCAGCCTGTATATAAGATGAACCTACAATTTTTAGGTCGTTTTCACAAAAAAAAGTTAATTTTAATATGTTTGCTACAGCATTTCCAGAAAGAAATACATGAGAAACTGAGGCTCATAGTAAGTAGAAAAGTTACAATGACAATGAATACAGAACAAAAGTTTTTATAATTGTTTTTTTTTTTACAAAAATTATTAATTATTATTCTCATGATACATACTTGTTAGAATAATCAAAATACATTTCGATACCAATGTTAAATGGATTGATGCAAGCATTATGCTTGCTTTAATTTGGAACGGATCAGTTGTTTTGTTGTTAAAAGAAAATTATAAAAAGCCTCATTTTGTGTCACTGTAAGATGCACCCTGAATTTGAAGGTCATTTGGAGTGAAAAAAGTATTCTTACATCAGGGGTAGTACTGTGTTTGTTTGTGAAACAAGCTGGACATTTCATTCAACTTAGCTTTTTACATCAGGATTCATTTGTAATCCATTGCATTATATGCACCAAGTTTCATTGTTAAGGTCTTAAACACCCCTCAGATCTGTGACCTCTGCTTAATGCCAGAATTGCAGGAAACTTAAGTCAAGTTTGTTTGTTTTGCAGGGCTCACCCCAGCCGGGGGCCAACAAAGTGTGGCAGAAGAACAAGAAAAAAGGCAAGAAAGCAAAGCCTAACAAACAGCAAGCTAAGAAAAAACAACCAGTGAAACAACAGTCTAAGAAGAAAGATGAAAAAGAGGTAAACGATGAAGATGATGATTAGAATGATGTGATTAATTACAGTGATGATGATTATGGTGATGATGATGATGGTGATAATGACTATGATTGTGATGGTAATGATGGTGGTGATGATGTTGGTTTAGATAATGATTAATGACAGTGATGATGTTGATACAGTGATGGTGATAATGGTGATGATAATGACAATGATAGTGGTGATAATGAATGTGATGGTAATGATTGAAAGAATTATAGTGGTGATGAGGATGATAATGGTGATGATGATGAATATGGTAACAATGGTTGTGATAATGATGAAGATAGTGATGATAATGAAAATGATGACAGTTATGATAGCGATGACAATGGTGATATGATGACTATGGTGATGATGATGCTGGCTATGATGATGAATGTGGTGCCAGTGACAATAATTTTGATGGTAGTGATGGTATTTATGATGATGGTGTTTGTGTAAATAATGACGATGAAAGTCATGACAATGACAATGATGAAGGGAATGATGATGTTGATGGTGATGTTGATGGTAATGACAATGATGGTGATGATAATGATAATTATGATGATGTTGATAAAGACAGTGATGATGAGGACGATAATTATTGTAGTGATACTGTTGATGATGACAACAGTTGTTGTGATGATGCTGTAGATAGTAATGACAATTGTAGTAATTATTCCACACCTGTAGGCGTTTTTATTGAAGTAATACTAAGTGTGAATTATCCAACAGAAACCAAAGGAGGAAGAGGATGATAGCAAAGTGAAGAGGAAACACTCAGATGATAAAGAAGAAGGAGAAGAGGAAGAAGAAGAGGAAAGAGAAGGAGACGATCAAGAGAAAGACACCTTCTCTGGATCAGAGAGTGAAGGAAGTGAAAAGGACAAAAGGTAAAGAGATTTCTATCTGTTCAATAACTTTAGTTACTACAGTAAGTAATATGTTGTCTCTAACTTTGAAACTACATGTGTTGTCAAAGATTTCTCTTGTATCATGTGCAAAGTTTTGACCATCATGGTCTTCTTCAGGTGAATATTGACAGCTTGTGGTCACAGCCATTCAAAACGCTTACTCGAGACTGTAAAATATCAAGATGATGCTGTTTTTTTAAAAAAATAACTAAAAAATGCTTGTTTTTCTGTTAGTGAAACTAACATTATAGTGGTTTATTTCATCATACAAACCTGTCCAATAAAATTAATGTGTCATTTCAATGCAAATTAGCAGTTACCCTTATGTTTATCTATTCACCTAGAAGTTTTTTGTGGATTGGAGCAAAAAGCACTTGGTTTATAGTTCTTATATAATTTATAGTCTAATGTAAGGTGCAAAAAGACAATAAAAAGTTGTATAACTATTTATTAAGAAAATACTACTGTAAGCATTATAACGTCCATAGTTAGTATGCCATTGAATCACTTGATCAAAAAACTATTCTGAAAAGTTAGCAGATAAAAATTTTTTCGCGTCTAAAATTTTCCAGAAATGACATATCAAGTGTAATTGAAGACCCTAGTGCAAAAATGATGTAAGTGACTTTGTATGAAATACTAAATTCTCCCAATGGTTATCAAGAGATAATAGGGATAATGAAGAGAGAATTGAGAGCTTCATTAAATGTCACATATGTTGTTTTTGCACTATACTCTTCAATTTTGTGTTTGTTGGAGCAGATGACAAAAATAAACAGAGAAATTTGCTCAGACAAATAGCTTGCTCGTAGAGAGTTTGGTGTTTTTTAGTGCAAAAAATCACAGGCATTGCAGTGCCACCATCTTGAATCAATTTTGTGGACAAGCAACATTGGTTTCCCCTTTCCCTCTCCTCCCTGTTTTTTTTTTTGTTTTGCTTGCATCCGATGCTACTCCACCACGAGTTCCAAGACAGTGGCACTGCCATACTAAAAATACCCATTACCATCTGCAAGCAGGATGCTCAGACAAGAGGCTATCACTCAAGTGTTAGGCAACAACAACAGTTCATATGCAATGTAACTATTGAGGGTTATTAGATCGATGTTTGATTATATTAGAGATCAATGCTATTTCTAAATACTGTAGGTGTGAGCCGTCTGAATTAAAAAGAGCTAATCAGGCCGATGGCCTGACAGTCACTTTAGTTGGTTTTTATAGCTAGTAATGTTGCGATAAAAGGTTATTTTGTTTTTGTTCAAGTGAGGAAAGTGGGATTGAGTCGGACGAGGAGGATGTGGAGAAATCAAAGAAAGAAGATGATGATGATGATGAAGAGGAGTGGGCCAAGTTGAACGAAGGTGTTAAGTCAAGAGACGAAATCCTCGAACCAAAATCAAAAGAAAGCCATTCAGTTCATTCACCATATTTTCCAGAGGTATGTCAACTCCTGTTAGGGGTTCTTCTCTAGAATTCTAAGATGCAGGCTAATTGGGCTAATGTCATTAATTGATAAAAGAAGCAAGAATACAAGTTCATTAGTCAGTGTTGGTCATCCAGTGTGTCGTGTTACTGTACAGGACAGTCTTGTAGAGTAGTCAAAGTTGTTCACATGTTGTGTTTTGTTACTGTACATAGGACAAACAGGAATGGTGGTGGATCTATGTCAGCGACAAGCGGCGGACAGGGCTGGTTACTCCCCCACAGCAGGTTTTCAGCCTCAAGGAAGAAGAAGAGGTAAATAATGTTATTCTCTTACACACCAATTTGTTGGCATTAGGCTGCATTCCAACCCAAAGCTAACATACTGTATTCACCTTTGCTCTCTGCCATTGTCAGCATTTCCAACCTCATTTCTTAAGAAAAGTTTATACATATATTGTTGGGTACTTACAGGAGAAAGAAAATTATTGATTCACAAGTTGAAAGCTTGGAAAAAACTGACAGGAATCAAACCCGCAACCGCTGATTACCAGTCAGATGCTCTAACAACCAAGCTACATATACACAAACTCATTTGGGGAGCCGAGTCACTGACAGAAATTGAACCTGCAACCCTCTGATTACTGGTCGATGCTCTACCAAGTGAGCTACAGAGACTCACATGGGGAGCCAAGTCACTTGTTAAGTTTTTGCCTATTTCCCCTTTACATACATCTTGCAAACTGCTCACTCAATATTTGCAGTTGGTTGAGAGAGATTTGAGGGTTGCAGGTTCGATTCCTGTCAGTGACTCAGAATATTAATTTTTTCTGAGCTTTCAACTTGTGAGTTAATAGTTTCTTCAACTATAGACTACCATTTGATAGCAGAAGCAAGTTACAGGAAAAAGAGTTATACAAGAAAGAGTAAGGTTACTGTGATGAAGAGGTTGGCCAAATGTGATCATCAGGCATTTCAAACTGACAAATCTGTAAGAGGGGACAACCTAATTCACTCTCTGCTGCTGTTATTGCATAAGATAAAAAGGTGCATTTGATTATGTATATGGCAAAATAAATTAAGTGAAGACTAGTAATTTAACGGAAAACTTCTTCTGAAAAAAATGTTGTTATGCCTTGAGCAGGAATCGAACCCACATCCCTCAGTTTCATGTCCGAATGTGATACCACTACACCATCGAATATGAGACCCAGGGACGTGGGTTCGATTCCTGCTTAAGGCATAACAACATTTTTTTCCGAAGAAGTTTTCCGTTAAATTACTAGTCATTATTTAATTTATTAATTTCTTTACTTGTAATGTGCATCCGTTGACTTTTACTGTGCTTGTATTTGGCTATTTATTTCATTTAGTTTAAAGAACGCCGCTTGGCAAATTTAAATAATAAATAAATTATGTATATGGAAAACGTACTAAATAAATGCTAAACCAGTTGTTATCAAAACAAGATTTTCACATAGTAACACTCATGTTCCAGGTTCAGCTAAGGTTTCAGGCTCCAGAGAAGATCGGCACGTACTATTACACCTGCTCTCTCAGGTCAGATTCATATGTCGACTGCGATGTACACCAGCATTTCAAGGTAAGTTCGCATGTTGTACATTAGTATCAAGTTCACAAGCTACTGCATCTTTTTTGATACAGAAAAATTTCAGGAATCTGATTTATTAGGTTGGCTGTGTATAGTTTATACATTAAACTTCTAAATGGAGTTTTTAATTACTTGTTTTTTTTATTTAATTACACTTTATGTAATTTTTTATCCTTTCCCCGTTTTCAATGTTCATTTTACTTATCGATATATAAATAAGTTTATATTTAATATTTGATTTATATATGTGTTTGTTACCAGGGGGCTAAGCCTTGAGGAAGTTGAAGTGCAAGGCACAGTTATATCTTTTAGTGAAATAAATGAAATTTCCAGTTCAATCAGTGTATTTTTACATTAATTTTTTGTTGCTGTATGTAGATTGATGTTGTGGAAGCTAAGGAATTCGAGACTAAACAATGGGACTTTGATACTGATGAAGAAGACAAGGACGAAGGGGAGAGTGGAGAGAGTGAATACGAGGATGATGACGAGGAATACAGTGATTAGATGTCAACCACTGACTGCGCCACTCAAGAGCATGCAAATTAACCTTTATCCTGCCAAACCTTATTTCACAAATTTAGATAAATTTTATCTGTTCTCACTATTCATATATCTCATCAAGAATGATTGGTGTTATTCATTCAACTTTTGAATCAGTTGATGAAACCCTATAAATTAAAGTGACCATTCATTTTGCTTGTCTTGAAGAGTAGAAATGATTGGAGTTACTCACTTTAACTTTTGAACAAGTCGTTGAAAACATATAAAGTGACTGCTCATATTCATTTTTCAAACAAATTTAGAAGTTTTTAGTTTTAGTAAAATTCCCAAACTCTGGCAGGAAAAGGGTTAACTGAACAGATATGTCCAAACAGCACGATTTGCTACAAATTCTTGTTTGCAGCCAATGATGGAAGATTAGTACCTCTAAGTACTTGAAACAAAAGAACTCTTCTGTGGATAGAACTGACTTTTAACATCAATTAAGAGACCTGTTGATCAAAATGTTGGAGTTTAACAGTCGTTAGGGTACCTGTCATTTCAACTGGCCAGGTCAGTCCAACCAGTCATTCACAAATGGAAAATAATTAAACACCCATCCTGGATTAGTACTTTGATTTTATTAAAAATTATTATTATTTTATATTTTACATACTGAATTTCTTTGAATAAGACCCCCAGAATGTTCCCAGTCTAACTAGTTTTGAGAGACTATCATATATAAAAATCAGTGCCTAGTCTCCGATACTGATAGCTAAGTGTGTTGGTGTTTTGTCTATGAAACTCTGTTTCTTGCTCTTCTGTGTAAAACGTGACTACATGTGTTTGATCCCATGAAATCTGTATAATTACCTTGCTTTGAAAATGCACGTCTTAAATTATTGTGGTTTAAAATAGGGCTATGTGTTCAAAAATGATAGCATGTATAACTTAAAGCAGTAGTAACAATAAACATTGACATAATTATTATGTTACAGCTAAAAAACTCAAGTTGTTTGATTGTCATATTGTCAACATTTAATCCTTTCATTTTTTACTATAAATTATAGTGCAAGTGGCTACTACATTTGTGCTAACCACTGCACTGTTTTACTTAACATGACTTTTGTTTACTAACTTGGGTATTGATGAGTTTTCTGACCCCATTTTATGCTACAAGGTTGAGTTTACTGTGACTCCATTTAGTCCATGAGGGTGAGTTTACTAAGACCTCATAAATTATTTTGCCTCAGAGGTCGAATTTACTATGAACCCATTTAGGCTTTCTATGACTCGATATACTAGACTATGAGATAGAAGGAGTTTAAACTATGATCTCCATTTCGACTACACGGTTTCAAGAGCTTCTGTGACTATTATATTTATTTACAAGGTGGAGTTTTCAAAGAGTCAGTTTAGATGCAGTGAGAGACATGATTTCACTGCACAATATGGCTTCAAGTAATAGTTTTCCAAGGTACGTAAACACAGGGGACTTTTTTACAAGAATTAGGAGGGTAATTGATGCAAAAAGAAAAACGTTAAGATTGGCGATTTAGCAGAAGAGGTATGATAAACTTGATGGACACAACAACAATCTTCAGTTTCATCATGGTTAAATGCTATGAAACTAACATGTTTCAAGGCAACTTGCCTCTTCTTCAGAGTGTAGCTTTTTGATCAAATTAAAAGAAGCCATGCATACAAAATATGGGTCAAACCCGCTCTAAATCATCAAGTTATGCATGTTAATCTCTCATTTGAAACATTGTCTTTAGGCTTTCAAGATTGTATTTAAATCCGTTAATGAAGGTAACAGCCACACTCTGAAGAAGAGACGAGACGCGCCTCAAAACATGTTGGTTTTGTAGCACTAAACCATGATGAAACTTAAGAATGTTGTCGCGTCCATCAAATTTAAAAATGTTAAAACTATTCAACCCAGATTATCAGTAAGATAATCTCTCTTCAGCTCATCTACTGCCCCAAACTATCTTATACTCTGCAGGGTTGATACACCTTAAAAACTTCAAAACCCCAAGGTTTTCCAGGGCTATCTTTTCATTTCTTCCAGAGCTTTTCCAGGACCTTTTAAACCCAGAATGAAAATATTAATATTCAAAACAACCTGTTTAAACAACATTTTAGTAATTAATGTCATGAAAATTTGTAGTTACTGGATTTAATAAAACAACGGCATGCAAAAATTAGATTTGAAGTCTTAGTTGTTTCTTGAAATGAAAAGAAATTCATCAATTGGGAAATCTAGTTTTTTCAATAAGATTCTATGAAATTTTCCAGGGCTTAATGAAAATTTTCCAGGATTCCCAGGGCCTGTACAAACCCTGTTATACTCCATGTGTCAACTCCACTGACAACAGCTCCAAGCACCTGCATCACTCTCTTCTGGTGCACCATAAGCACCATGGAGGGTGAACGAGCCTGGCCCACTCAGCTGAGAATGTAAGGACAATAACTGTTGAGAGTTTTCTAATAATCTCTCTGCTATTGTGTGGAATGCGTCCTGTACATTGGTGTTATCCTTTGCACTTGTTTCCAGCCAGCACAGAGAGTTCCAACAGGTATATGCCTTTTAACAATTAGGAACCAGTTAAAAGAATTTTAGTTATACTTCACTATACAACAGACAGACAAATAGACATAATATTATAAACAGATAGATTCAGACAGTCAGACAGACATACAGATAGACAAGCAGAGGTGCAGATAGCAAGACGGACATAAACACATCTAAGCTATGTTAAAAAAGATAAAATCTATAAAAAGTTTTACGGTTTTCACGCGATAAATTCGACTTCACTCTTGATTTCTTCTTCACTGACAGTTCTTTCATTCTGATGAAGCCTTCCACAAGTGAAGTCAACGTTAATGTATTTTTAAATTTTATGGCATGAAAACCGTAAAACTTTTTATAGATTTTATCTTTTTTAACATGTCTTATCAACATGAAAGCCTAAAGATTACATCTAAGCTAGCTAAATCTTTTCTTGAGCCTAAGTAGCTCATAGGGCTGGTGCTTATCTCTGGTTTCTGCAGTGTTAAGTGGGTGAGTAAACTAAACTAAACTAACTTTATTTATCCTCGTTATGCTGGGAGTGGTTGCCCATTCTCCCAAGCCAAGCTGCTGAATGGCACAGATCTTGGCATGAAAGTCGATTTTGTGGAGGGGGGAAAACCGGAGAACCCGGAGAAAAACCCTCAGAGTCAGAAGAAGATTGACAAATCTTAGCCCACATGCAAACCCAGGATTTGATCCCAGGTCTACAGAGGTGGGAGGTGCGAGTGCTAACCACTCGGCCATCCTGACTCCCCAGCGAGTCTTTGACTCCCCCTGGAAAAGAATGCTAATCAATCACAGGCTAGCCCCCAGTAGAGCTGGTACTCATTTATACAGCTGAGTTGACTGGAACATTAAGTCAGGTCAATTGTCTTGTTCAAGGACACAACACAGAAGTCTGACTGGGGCTCTGACTAAATGTGACCCTAGAATTACGAGTGGAACACGTTAACCACCCAGCCACTGCACCATCAACAAACAAAGATATACAGACCTGCAAACCATTTTTTTACAGTAAACAAGCTACATACTAGCTTGTTTAACCTCTTGCTTAAAATCCCTATCAAGCTTATTTTTTTAAGTTCCAGATGAAAAGTGGAGCCCTTTAATAAGAGTAATTTTTGAAAATTAAACCTTTTCTTGCCGTTCCTGTTACATGTTTAGACTTGAAGCATGCAATGATGACGTAGCAAAAGGCATATGACATAGCACAAGGCATAAAGCAGAGACAATCTTTTTTGTCTCAAAATTTAAATTTTGGCTACAATAGTCACATTGTTATATAACAATTAATTATTCTCTTGAAATTGTTTGAAATAA
>JANVCF010024678.1:0-14070 GCA_025388745.1 Hydrozoanthus gracilis
GATTTCTGATATATATATATATTGTAAATAGGTTGCGTAGGAGAAATAAACACTTTCAGAAAGCTGAAACAGTTCATTTACGTTAAATCTTAAAAACTCAACATCCTTTTCGTAAGACCTTTTTGCAAACGAACTCTGGAAGTCTTAATTTTTAGCTTGAAAATTCGTGAAAATTTTGTTAAAAAAGTCTGAACAATGCAGTATCAGTGAATTGGGATATTTCATGGAAGTTCGTGAGTTCCAGTGTATACATGTGCCATTTGGAAGCGGTTGCCATATTACCTATATAAGCTTTCGGTCCACTGGCTTAAAAAGTATAGGTCTTATCACTGTAAAAGGCCTTTGAGCATTTCCATATAAAAAAGCTGCTTTATAAATGCATCACTACCTTTATACTTCTTAAGGGTATACGTCTGTTTATGTATGTATCCATATGGGTATAAACGACTAATCAGCTACAGGAGTAATATCAGTTTTAGAACTTGAACCAATTGTATTGCATTTAAAAATTGTATAATTATATTTCCACCTATTGTAAAAACTAATGCGCACGCGAGCATCTCTCAAATAGAACACGCGCCTGATATTAGAAATGAATTTGTTATTAAATATCATCATTTATAAAACTTTACAAAACGAGGTAACGGTCGACAAAGCGTTAAGACAAAAACTAGCGGCCCGGTTGTGTCACCACTATTTATAAAATACGTTGTTCGAGCAATCACTTAGTGAGTCAAAACCGCAACGATATTGACAAGTCCTTGTTAATCATAAAAATAATTGATAATTTTGGTGTAAAGCTTTTTGGCGCTAAAAGTTTGCCGAGTTCTTAAAAAACTAAAAATTTCTTTAAATTGCTTCTGGTTTGCTACTGAAGAAAAGAAATGATGTAATATCATTTACTTGCGTTTTACTCTTAAAAATAGATAGCATTAGAAAGAAAATAATTGTAAATATAAAAGGATAAAACTATATAGCGGTTACTAAAAGCGGCATGTTAATAGAAATTTGTATGTTCGCAGGTTAACTAAGGCGGGAGAACACCCTCAGCGCACTTTGCCACTTTGCCTCAGTTTCTTACGATATCTCCGTCTATAATTTGAATCTACCAAATCGCTATGCTTAAATAACAGATGGAATGAAGGAGGATCAGGTTGAATATTTCAAGTATTTTTGGATAAGTTTTGAGTTTTGAGTTTTTTCTTGAAGATTGGTAGTTTTAAAGAGAATTTTGAAATTGGTGATTTTTTTGGAAAGGTTAAAAATTAATTTTGAAGTTAATATTTGATGTAAATTCGCCATACCGTCCTCAAACCAAAGCTGTACTAGTCCCTTACTCAATATTCTTTTTATTCAAATATCCTTTTAAACTTCCTCGCCATCCAACAAAAATTTAGGGTTAACTCCCGCCGTAAAGAGAAAAAACTGAAATGAAAATCTACTGTAATTTCGTAACATAACTGAAAGAGAATAATATGGCGAGCCGAATTATTGTATTATAAAATTCAAATTTGGCATTGTGTTTGCTTCATTTTTTTAAATTTACTGATGAAGAAATCGGGAAGCTATGCTCTTCACAGAACTGATGTTTGAGATAATTTTCAGTAAAAGGGAAAAAACTATTAAAATATGACCAAATTAAATCATTGGTAATTCCAAATGGAAGTTGAGTACAATGTTTGCACTTTTGAGATTCCGCAATCCGAATCTATATTGACAACACAAGCTTTCTCTTAAGAAATGTCTGAGTGTATTTCTGATATTCCATCGATGGATAGATAGATGTTTAATTGAAAAATATTTACTGTTGTACTAAATAATTGCTAACATTTTCGAACCCTTTATCTTTGTTTTCAAAAGGTGAAAAAGAGCATTTTGATCACCCGAATATGTTCAAAAGAAAATAATTTATTGAATAGAGAAAATTAAGCCATATAAGTCCGCACTGCGAGGCCTATGAAAGACAACAAGGTTCCTCTCAGATATACTAGTAGTAAAAATTGCATGACCTTGCATGAAGAAATGAAAACCACAAAACTGCTGCCAATACCAGTTATTTTAACGGTTGCTTTCTTGTTTAGTTCTTGCCGAAATCAATACTAGAAATATATTGCGTTCAGATTTTCATGTAAAGATTTCCTTTTTTTAAAATTATTTTCTATCAATGAGTCGACACTAAAAAGTAAACTGTGTGATTTGATATACATTTTCGAGCTCTTGTCTTTGATGTTTCTTTCTTAACATCATTACTAAAAGCTTTGGGTTTGTATAACAATACTGAGTAGTTGACATCCACATTTTTAAACCCGTACTTTGTTTATTGAAGTTATTACACCAAGACAACAAATTTTCACGGAGTACTAAAACCTCTGCCACAAAATTTTGGCACACACTTGGGCTTTCTAGTGTGTGCAGTCATTAAGTTCTTAATACAATGCGCAAAATATTCGCCAAACGAGATTTCTTCCCTGCACGGCTTTTGAATGACCTTGTGTTTGTTACCGCTTTCTACCAGCTAAACCGCAAAAACACCACAAGCTTTTAGGAAAAAGATAACTCTCTCAAAACTAGATTCTAGAAATATAGCTCCGTGATGTTTTATATACCTGCATGTTATATATGGTCGACAAATTGTTTAAACAAGTCAAAACTATATACACTTACATTAATTTTTTTTTGTAAATTACTTTTCATGTATTTTATCATGTATTTGTTCAGTAGAAACATAATTTATATTTAAATTCTAACATTACTTAACTTACTGAGAATTTATTTCTTCAGTTAATGCAACGCAGTTGTCTTACTTAAGCCTCATAGAGTTCTAGTTAAGAACCTAAACTGTATTTTATTCCTACTTACAAGAACATAGAGATCTCCATTAGTAAAGCTAAAGTTGCCAGAACAGTCTTTGATTGGAGTGCAACAATTGTCACAGTAAACAGATTTTAATTTGAACAGTTATTTTTTAGTTTACTGGCTGGAACACTAATAACCGATATAGTTGAAATACTGAAATGAATGTTTAGACTGTTTTTTGGTACAGTGATGTTTTCCAAAAGGATTTGAAAAAGCGCTCCCCTTGAAAGAGGATAAAAAAAACCGTGGTTTTAACGAAATTTGTTGCTTATTTACTAAGCTCCTCTCGCTATTATTTTTTTTGTGATGTCGTCCCTGCAGCTGAGCATTATAGCTGGCTAAGAAGGTCCTATTCTAAACGCATTTCCTTAAAATCACAAGGGAACACGCAATAAAAACAGTTTTCTTTTCTTTTCTTTGTTTTCTTACACTGTTTAGATATTAGTTGAATAAGTTAAGAGCAGTGGAGCCTTCTTGTATATTCTAACACCTATCAAATATAAAGACAAATTTGCACTGTTTGTTTTGTGCATCAAGAGTTTTTTTTGTATAAAAACCTCATTTTATTTTTTGAAAAATAAATTTGCTTTTTTACTCTGGAAAGACAAGCCATATAAGTGGACATTGGCGTCAAACACTTTCTAACTCCGTCCATTAATTCATACTGAGTTTTTTATGCATGTGTTTCGAGCTGTCATCTTTGTACGACTGAACAAAAACTGCAAGTCTTAACTCATTCCCTTTCATTTGAACAAAATAGATTATGTTCTTTAAGGATGTTTGAAGAAGACAAAAAGTTAACCATCAATTAGTGTAGAGATTGCAAACTATGTATAAACTGTGAAATAGACACAAAAATATGTAATTACTTTGTGGGCTAACAAAGATTTTCTTAGAATTTGCTTTAAGATGTAGTTATACATTTTTGGAAAAACCCTCGTATTAGTTTCGCAAAAATCGTAAGTTATTATCCAAAAACTAGTGCATCCCCGTTATTCAGAAGATCTAAACTTGAACAGCAATGAAATAACGTTGGAATACAGAACCAACCATTAAGGGGCCCTAAAACTTCATATAAAGGACAGGAGTTGGGTAATACAAACTGTTGGAAAACTGTAATTCGTTTAAAACATAAGCACATATATTATTTTTACCTCAACAAGTCGGGCGCCCAATGAAGCAGTGTTGTAATGGGCTAAAAGAAATTTAACTTCTGAACCCAGCGTTTCTTCTGTGAGGCGCTCGAGATAAGTCTGGAATGAACTAAGCTTATAAATGTCTATTCAAATAATACACCCCACACCAGATGGCTGGAAAAAGGCAATTTAATAACTGTAAAACCATCGAGTTAGATATTTGACGATAATGACGTGTTGGTTTTGTTATTATTAAACAATTTGAGATAATTAACTATTTTCTATTCTGTCGCATGTTTTGAAGTTTAGCGTTTCAATAAAAATCTGTCCGCTTAATGTTTGAGGGACCATAATGTTGTATGCACTAACCATCTTTAACTGGAACAAAACTGTCGGCTCTTTCGGATTCATTGCTTGAATACGGGTCACGTTTTCATTGCTGAGATTCAATATCTGAAAGCTATTTTACAAATTAATCTCTTGAAAGCCAAGGCAAAATTTTAAAAATTAAGCGCGTTGTGTCGTGCCTCCGTCAAATGATTTTGTGGCGAGCTCTGATGGTGAAAAGCGCAAGGTTTCGCTGATAAGAACTTGTGTCGCACTCAATGGCTATGGCACTTACTCGAACTAAAGACGCCGAAATTTTTCTGTTTAAGTTATGACCGACAATATCTTTTGCAATTAGTAGTACAGGCGCGGCGTATTTTGGTCGGTTTGGCCTTCAGTTTTAACGAAAAGATCCACTGCTCGCCAGATTGAACAGCGTTTATCAGCAAGAACGATCTTATCTCTGCCAAAGATGAAAAAACATAATATATTGCAAATTGTAAAGTTTTTGTTTACGATCGCTGAGCTGCATTGAATGTTCTCTATTTTGCAGTGTTGTTATAAGCCGATATGATAAAACTAGCGAGCAACAAGAATTGTTCGCACACAGACTCATTTAAAAACGATTAACTTGCGACCATTACACTTTTCGTTTGATATAACCACAGCAAAATGCTTTTTTTGAAACATTAACTGACTTAATTTTTGTGTAGGGGACGGTGTTGTAACTGATTTAAACCTTTTCGTTCACATTCGCAATAATGCAAAGAGCACGACCGAAATCAGCGACCTGAGAGGGTGCCAAGAAGCGCGACTTCCGTAATATTTTCTGTTACATTATTACGATTTATTCCTATTGGGAATTTATTACTTCCAAGCGCCTTTTAATAGTCACACTTCAATAATCTGAGCAGCGATCAAAAATATTTCTATTTAAAAAAAGGTGTGAAACCTGAGTTCTTTGCCACCAATTTTCATTTTTGCAAGTTCGGCTTTGGCCAAAAAGCGGTTCTTGGCTTTTCTAAATTCTAGACGCTTTAATTATTTTGGATATGTTCAGCTTTGTTTTTTTTTTTAATACATTAAAAATGAATTTGCACATCACTTTGTTAAGTGCAGAGCTGACGAGCATGGCCCAGGTGCGTACACAAATAGATGAGACCATTAGTTTGTGACAAGGCTCTCACGAGAACTTCCGGAGTGAAAAATAACAAAATAGGTTACGAATTATGGCTCTGTATTGGCCTCCGAAAAGGGATTAGGGACACTTGTAGACCGAGTTTAGCTCAGAAACGATTCCTAAATTAAAGGCAACGTTCGTAATTGGAAAAAAATCCCCATATCTATTTGAGCCGGCTATAAGCTTAAAGATGAACGAACGTCGGTCCTTGTAACATCAAATGTTTTACTAGTTAAAGAATTGATAGTAGTTTGATGACAGCAAAGAATAAAGAAACATAATGTATTGATGCTACCGTAATAAAAATTGTGTCTTCTCCTGTCACACAAATCAAATTGCGGGGTTTGGGAGTCATTTTTCATCAGCCGAATGTGCTATCGCAATAAAATGAAGTTTTGTAGCAGAGTTTTCCAGCTTGCCATAGTACTTCGTTTTTGCCTCAAGGTTTTCAAAGGAAACTCTTTTTTCAGTTTTGCTCCTTGTTCGGCTTAAAGTGCAATAACTGGATAATTTACTGCTTTTTGTGAAGCCCTGAAAAAGGACAACTATCAAGCGATAACTTGTATTTCACAAAAGCCAAGCTATTTAATCACTTATCCTACAGCTATCTCTAAAAGGCAAATTCATTATTAATCGCCACATACCTTCAAATGCGCCGAGACGTGTTTATCGTATTTTTTGACCTTATTTGAATGGGGGAACGGCCGCTTAACAAAATCGCACCAGGTTATCAAAACACTTCAACCATAGGAAGTCGAAGCCTTTTAATGTACGGAATATCCAATAAAAAACAAGGTTATTCTTTTTGGTTATCAAATCTTTTTACCGAGATTTATTATTATCATCCAACATATTCCCTATCAAATCGTGTCTTTAAAAATTTCGTTTATGCGCTTTCTTTTACTCTTTAACAGACACGAGTGGTGATTCGGTTTTGCATATTATTAATTTTAAAGCTCGTAGCGCCAACGAAAAAAGAATATTTCATCCTTTGTTTGAAAAAATATCTTTGCTTAACAAGTCACCATATCATAGGCAGACGGGAAACTGTCAAAGATGCCATTTCAACTCTGCAGTGTTCAAAGCCGAGATGATTTTCATAAGATAAGGCTGGGCTGCCTGCCGAACATTTCTACAAACAGTACCTTATGCGACAAAGTTATGTCTTTAATATCAGGCGCTGAGTTTATTCATTTTATTTTTTTTGGGTCGGAAAACCTGTTTATAAAAAAATCTTTTTGAAGCTTTGCCGTCTTTTTCTACCACTTTATATTTACCGACGCTACGTGAGATAAAAAATAGCTTTCCAATAACGCAAAAGAGCAAAAATAACCAGTAAAAGGTTTATCTTGTTTCACCGTTGAAGTGTAAAGCAGAATCTAAGCAAAAAAAACCGCAAAGCGAGTCCTTTAATAGTTTATTAAGCGAGCCTTGTTTTACTCGCTGGCTCTGCAAGCTGAAAAAAATATATATTTATCTATAGCAAAACTCCAGGGTTTATATTTTCCTCTACGCGATAAATCATTAGCTTCATAATTGTAATTTTAGTTGCACAAAGCTATGGCAAATAAACTTCAAGGCTGCTTGTTTTGTTATTATCGAGTTATTTTAGAAAAATGCTAAGTAAAAAGATTGTACATTGAAATTGACTGATAGTTTCATCACCAAGTCACGTTTTGCCAGGTGTATTTAATTACGATAATTTGGCGTGCTGTGAGTTACTGATATGTTCTGGATTGCAAACAGCTTGTCCATCTTTGTGGGGAATTCAAATCCTCTTTTCCAGTTAGACTTGCTATGTTTTGACTTCGTTCAACTTCTTCGTAAAACCACAAAGAAAATGTCACTATCGAGGCCGGAGTAAATAAAAATCGAAATATGGTCATAGATGATTTTTTTTTCCAATTTTTTTGATTTTTTTTTTCAAAACGAAAATTGCCAGTGCGACACAAATTTTATCTTCTGTTTGGATTAAACGCAGTAAGGCTCATTCAAAGAGCGAAAAGCGTTTCAACGACGAATTTGGCAAAGATGTGAGGAGATAACACCCGCCATTAAGCATCTGTTTTCATTTTGGTTTGTCCGTTTTCGAAATCTACACTATTTTTCTTCGTAACTTTCTAAAAACATTGCAACAACCCTAAATCTTAGACCTTATACTAAACTGAATAACATTGAGTGCTCTATTCAATCTTAAAATCCTCAGAAAATCTTTGTTCTATGATTTTAAAAAATCCTAATCTCGAAAACCCTCCGGCTGACACAAAGTATTCCCTTGTCGTGCCAAAATAGACAAGTTTAATAAACGATAGTAAAATACTATTGAACATAAGCAGAAGGTGAGCTTTTGGTTACCATGGTAGCCTGTTTAGCCAGCTATCAAAAATCCAAATGTTATGGCTCATAAACTCGCGTCTAAGTCTCCTATCACAACTAGTACTAAAAGGTTTCCTAATGAGAGATATTAGACCTGGTGAGAGAGTTTGACAAGTATGTCAAAATTTGTCAAAAATTGTCACGGAGTAGCTTTTGGAACAATCCAACACTCTAATTAGGTTTTTTGATTAGCAAAGTAAAGTTTGTTAACTAAAGAGGTCAAGAGAACGTTGTTTGGCAAGTTGCTGTGAGGACAAGATTTGAGTATCGTTTTATCTTAGTTCGTTTCTATAACAGGTCGAAGCAACTCGTAAACTAATCAGCTTTAATTAAACTAACACTACTGCTGTGCAAAAAATGAAAGTAAAAAGAAACAGAGGCTGCAAAAAACAAAATAGCCTGCCAAGTGGCTTTTTTGGGGAGAGACAAACAGCGCGCCGCCATCAGAATCGAACGCACGAGCGAAATTAAGGCTCTTTCTTTTGCTCGCGCGTTCAACATGGCGGCCGGCTGGGTTAGCACTTCGCCTCCCCCTAAAGAACAGCCGCTAGGCAAGCTAAAAACGATATAATTTTTTAATTTCTTTCTGTGGATATGCTTTCATGAACCTTTCGTGCTGCCAAACAGTTTGTTTGTATGTGTGTACCTCACACATGAAGTTTCTTGGTTTTGATTTTATCTTATTTTGCTTGTATAACACCTGAAACGAACGACAACTTGTTTGCTGCTCAGACAACAAAAGAAAAAGAAAACAAGCAAGCAGGAAAAATTCCTCAAGAGCTGAAAACATCGGAGAAAAACAAAAGATACAAGTGATTGTTAAAAACATGCACCGGGCTCTTGTGGTTCCCTTTCAGATTGGGCTGTACGTATGTGACGAGGCCTACGCACATCGGGCTAATATTGTTTAACCATTTAATAGACTCGGTTTTGATTTTATTTTGTATGTCATTTTAGCCTTTTTGTTGCGTTTATGTATACAAGAAAAACTTTAACCTCTTGGACAACACAGACTCTAGTGATATTATAGAACTTCCATTATCACTTCTCAAACAAAACTATATACTTAAATACAAAAACAAACAAAAGGTTCAAATATGGTTAACACAAAGGTGTGCGGAAAGATTTAAAAAGCAAATAACAAAATATACTTAATTAGTAGTCCCATTAAGATTAAGTTAAATTATGTTGAAAATCAAAAATAGCCAACATCATTTTTTAAAAATATATTTTTCTACTAGTTCGTGTTTTTTAAGGGGGGACTATAGTCAAATCGTCCATGGAACACCTTCTCATAGGTTTGTAGATCAAATGAAAACGAAGCATCTGGATGTTTTCAGAATTTTTAGGTAAATTTTAAGTTCTAGGTTACAGGAGGGGGATATCAGTATCTTTAAGGAAAAACTTGATTATTAGTTTAAGTAGTTGAATCGAAAATCACCAGAACGTCCCCAGGCACTTACGCATGGTCAGGAGTTTGGTGATGGTACTCAACAATTTCCCTTTTCAACCTTCACAATATCCCCCAAAATCTCAAACGTAACCCCCACCCCCTTTAAAGCAAGTAAGCAAATAACTATTCATGGTAAAGCAAAAACGCTACGTCGTATAGTGTCACAAGATCTGTAGGTTTCTTCGAGTATCGTTGAAACTCAAAAAATAACTTTCATGGATAACACATCGAGCAGCTATGTTGTAAATCATGCTAACCCAAAATGTATAAAGTTTTATAATAGATTTTACGAAGATAAAGAAAAGTAGAGATTTCGAATTATTAGTATTGACTGTCAAATAAAGACTCTAGAAAAAGCATTGATTGTCCGAACGAATTTAGATATCCTCACAGCCCACCCCAAGCAAAAGAGATCATTTTTCCTTTATTATCAACGTATTATCGTTAAGTTTTGTACCAAATTTTTGTACTTATTAGAAGACAAAAAGTTCCTTATGAGTTATTAACTCCAAAAAACGGTTAGTTAATGCTTAGAACAGTTTTTTGTCCTGACTTGCGTTGTTATATGACTTTGTCCCTGATACGAACCTGTTTCCACCACACCCCTCTCCTCTGCTCCCTAGCCCATCCCACACCCCTCTTTTGTACTATGCAAGGATCTGAGCATTGGAGTGCCTAGTTCTCTCTTATCAGCCGATTTTACGGTCTTTTCTCAGTGACCAGCTACGTGTTAGTGGCGTTTGTCAGGAATCAGTTAATTTTTTGGTTACCAGTCAGTAACAATCCAAGAGCTTTCTTAAACCACTCAAGAATTCACTATATTACTTCCCAGTAACAAGTGAAACCCCATGTGGATATTCACTATCATGACCAACCGTAAGCAAAATC
This sequence comes from Hydrozoanthus gracilis, assembly GCA_025388745.1. Lineage (NCBI taxonomy): Eukaryota > Metazoa > Cnidaria > Anthozoa > Zoantharia > Hydrozoanthidae > Hydrozoanthus > Hydrozoanthus gracilis. The sequence continues at coordinate 10,217 of JANVCF010024678.1, forward strand.
CTGTAAAAAGTTTAGTACGTTTTTGAGACGGCTGATACATACAATCTGTTTAACAAGGCAACAGGAAAATGCTTTGAGAAAGCTTTATGTGCAAAGTAGGTCTCGTTCAATCGAACCTTGTGAAAGAAATCGGTTTGGAAAAGTTAAAGCTAAGTTTGAACGGTTGACAAGAGGTAAACGAAGTAATTGTTTTAAGAATATCTTATGTTAATTAGGCATTTTATTTCACTTGTCTAACATTTTAACACTGTTATCAACATTCAAATATTGCATTTTTTAGCTCAAGCAAATTTCCATCAGTTTCAAAACCTTGCTTGCTCTACCCTTTACATCAAACTTATAAATTAACTTTTAGAACTTATTTTTATACTTTTCAACAGAGTATACTAGTTCTATTGGCTAGAGAATGCTTTGACTTTCTGCTGTTCAGAAGACGTATAAATTACTTCTGAATCAGTGAGTGCTATACAATTCGCCCCAGACCTCACAAGAAAGATAGCTTGCTCTGATCCCTTTTACCCAAGGTAGAAACTTTACGACTGCTAAATGGTAAAAAAAGTAAATCGGCTGTTCGATAACTTTGGATCTGAGAGCTGATTTAAACTGAACACATATCATGCTTTATGTCAATTTTGTTGTGCTGTTGAAGTTTGTTAGGCCCAAATATGGTCAAGAAATTTGGATTAAGATTGAAAATGACGTGTGGCTTGAACAGCATCTCTACAGTTTGATTTCAAATATCTGATTATCTGGTTCACAAACAGCTGATAAGCTTACAACTGCCAAAAAAGTCACTTGTTTTCTATAAACGTAAGACTTATCAACACCTGAAGTTTATCATTATTGTTGCTGTGAGTCATTCTAATATAGGAGCATGAAAGATTTATCAAATATGCGAAAACGGGTTTTCCTTGTTTATCTTCTTGACTTTGCTATTAACTCTAGCTTGTCGGACAAGACAAGGCCATTAACAAACATTTCCACATCAATGCACAGGGAGGCTGTGCCGTAAGATTTTTGGGAGCAATTCTTTGTAGTCGCACCCTTTCAAGGCGCGTAAAGGGCGTAGCATTTGCAAAACAGCTGGCTGTTCTAGTGTCCAAATCCAAACCACGAGAGAAATAGTTTCTTTGACCACGTCCGAGATTTGATTACTTAGCTCAAAACATTTCCTATCGTTTTGATTTAAGACCAAACAACTGTCATCTTCTACGTTCTTGCTGATCAGCAAAGATTTTACGCACTTACGAAGCCATAGCGTTAGCATTTCCAGTACTAGTATATTTTGCGATCCTGTTCTTCTTCCCCTCTGTGCCAGCTAGCAGTTTCGACATAATTAACAGGACACGTGTATTCTCGAAAACAATATATAATTAACCCGCATGGAGAACAATTAAGCGTGTTCATTGTAATGCCTGGGCGGTACAAAGTAAGACGTGACCTGTAATTTTGGATAGAAAATCATTGTTTTGGTTTCTATTCTCACTTTTTGTCTTGAGCTCTTGGAAAACTAAACACAAGAACGAAAAACAAAACTGAAGTATGTAAATTCAAAGTTGTTCAATCCCCGTATCATCACAAAAAATCTTATCACTGGGCTTAATATCAAAACAAAAATTGAAAAGCTATACGTCTGTCGTTATCATACTGATGAATAAGTATATCAAAGTCTTTTTTAGAGTTTTGATTTGCACTCTTTCTCTCTTTCTGTCTGATGGTAATTTAAACCTGATCAAAAAATAAACAGGGTTCTCAAAAGTTAATCGACTATTCACTCATGCAAAAATGACAAAAAACAAAAGCATTGAGTCTTGGGCTGTCTCCGTGAAATGCGAACATCAAACTGATGAAAAAATGCAAAAAGGCATTTTCTGGTTTTTCTTTCGTAATAGTTTATAACCGAATGAAATTTTTAAGAGAGACACAGCTCTGTAGTCTTTGCCAATAAGAAGTAGAAAGAAAGCCTTTGAGTTATGAATAAAAATGACGGTTGTTAAAATTTTCAAAAGGTGAAGATAGTTAAACTCGTTACTGCATCTCTTACAAGTTGAACTTGTTAAATAGAAACGTTAACGGATCTTTCTTTCCGAGGAAGCCCTCCCGTATTTGCGCGCAACTTCTTCAGTCAAACACACGCTCGCATATTTGTTAGAATGTTTAATTTCTGAACTAATGAAGTGTATGACACTCATTGTTTGGCCACACTTGGTTAAACAAAGAACTTGTTTAACACTTCAGTTATCTTCTTTCATTCGCAGGTGTTTTTAATGCTTATCGAGCCGGTATCTCGCATGACACGTGACAATGGAAAGGACGCAAACCAGAATGGCAGGTGCCACTCATCTGCTCCTCCAGGAACCCCTTGCAATGCCGCAAGAGTAACTCTTGCGTGAACGTGACTAGACAATTCAACTAAAGAAACTTCAAGCTTCAACAACTCGCTCAATAATTGGCTTTGTTTTCATTCCTTTAAGAAAGATAAAACACTTTGCAGAGGTCATCTTTATTTACTCTCAGTTATCAAGCTAGATCAGTCTTTTTGTTTCACAAAAGAACAGTAATTAATGTAACAAAGACGTCTGGTTATTCTTAGAAGAGGTATTCTCACAAACGTCTAGCAAGTTTGTTCAGTTTTATTTCGTTTATCACTCGCTTTTCGTAGACACTAACACCACAGCCGGCTGCTCGAAATGACAATACACAAAAATGATGTATACGCAGATGAGAGTGTGTCGGTTAGTCGGGCATAAGCTTTGCAGCGGGAAAATATAACTTCTAACACTATTAATAGTAAAAAACATAACTCAATCAGCTACTCTCAGCTTTCTGAGGAATTTTGTTAACGATTGAAAGAACTTATGGCTAGCTAAATTAAAAGTGCTTGAAAATAGTTTCTCCATAGTTTGAACATTTAATTATCCATTCAGTTCAATTAATTAACAGCTTACTCTCCTGGAGTCGAGCAGAAGTTATGTGTTGCCTGGTAATCAACTCACATCAAATTATGAAAATTAATGCAACAGTTGTTACAATCAAAATATAAAATGCTCTGCATATTTCTTTCTCTGCCTCTCCTTTCGTTTTCCCACGACAGACCATCGCTAACCGGGAATCTACTTAAATACGACTTTCGTGCATTCATTCGGAATACACATTTTGTTGAAAGAGCGTGTTCTTTTTGGGTCGACCATGAATTTTCTTAAAATTTTGGGAATTTTAGGCTCCAATGATCTTAATACAAAATCGTATACATTTGAACAAGTCTCGGATAAACTTGCCGGTTCTTGTTTAAAAAGCGTGTGAAAGACAAGTAGGTAGAGTTAAAAAAATCACGAGCGGATTTCATAAGCTTTCCATGTAATTTACTCTAGTTATAAACGATCTTGCATTATCGATTATTTGCTGATTCCACGATTTTGTGCTGTAATCTATCAAAATATAGTTCTCGGCTATTCTTCAGTTCGGTGTGTTCTTAGTTTCAGCCGATTTTCTGCCTGATGTTCTTACAAAAATGTTCTTATAAGAAACAAAATGTGTGAGCGCTTTTAAGAAGTGTTTTCAGACATCAGAATATTAAGAGAACTTTCCCATTGATTTGAAAATTAAAAAAACTCCATTAACTTCAACATTATATGTTTTTCTTCAACTACTACTAATTACTACTACTAATTACTACTACTACTACTACTACTACTACTACTGCTGCTGCTGCTGCTGCTACTACTACTACTACTACTACTACTACAGCTGCTGCTACTACTACTACTACTGCTGCTGCTACAATTACTACTACTACTACTACTACTACTACTACTACTACTACTACTACTACTACTACTACTACTACTACTACT
>JANVCF010025011.1:0-14061 GCA_025388745.1 Hydrozoanthus gracilis
GAATTTTTTAACAGAAATGAATTTTTTTAAACAAAAACCAAATAACTCACTGCTGCTACCAGTCCCCGTTCTGCTCGGTCAAAATTTACTTTCCAATCTTTTTTTGATTAAAAAGTACACTTAGACGTGGAAATTTTCTTTGATTAATCGAATTTTGAGTTCACAATCCGGACAACAGTTTTAATCCAAAAAGTAAAAAAATAAGCTTGATAGGGACTTTAAAGGGTTTTAAAACTGTTCGGCTCTATTTTACCGGGGGGAAGCTACAAACCTCATTTTAAAAAGCATACTTAGATGTGGAAATTTTCTTTGGCTAATCGAATTTTGAGTTCACAGATAACGACAGTTTTAATCCAAAAAGCAAAAAATTCAGCTTGATCGGGACTTTAAAGGGTTAACTGTTTTTGCTCTATTTTACAGGGGGGAAGCTACAGTATACAAACCCTAACAAGAGAAAGATTCTGTCGCGATCACTTGGCAAGAATAACCGCGATGAAATGGAAGCACTCGTGTATCACACCGCTGTACACGATGCCTGTGGTTATCTGTTAGAGTATCACGGAATAGGGCCTGGGTACAACTACCTTGGTACAATACTAACAGTGTTCCCGACATCCATTCCGCAAAGCGGACGAATCGCTGCCCTCATGTTCTGGAAGAAACTGATCACTGAGCCAGAGGTCCCGGATGAATACTGACGTGCTTTCTCCCTACCTCGGGCCCAATCCCCCAATGTTACAGTGAAAACCCGGTGTAGTTTTGTGTTTTTTTAGTTTTGTTTTTTTTTGTGTGTGTGTTTTGTTTTTAGTTTTGCAGCTCAGTTTTGACCTCAAACGTTTTGCAACTTTACTTAGGTGTAAAAGTGTCTGTGAAATCGATAAACCGTTTTTCCTACTTTTTTTTCAGGGCTGAACTGTCGTATTGTTTTTCTGTAATGCAAGAACCGTTATGAAATGCCTTGATTTGTCGCTGGATCAATTAAGATCTTTCAGCCAAACTGTAAAGCCAGAAATAGTGAAATTACAAAGCTGAATTGTGCAATGCAATTGGGCAAATGTGTCAGTAAAAGAGATGCTGTGGAAATGTACATTTGCAAATATCAATTTTTAAAGAGATCCTTTTTTGCAAATATCTTTTTTGTAAACTTCTCGAAAACCTTTTTAAAACTTACTTTATGTTCCTATTTACACATGTTATATCACCAAAATTTAAAATGAATCGTTATTATTATTATCATTATTATCAAATCAGTGCCTGAACAGAACAGTGAAAGGAACTAATAATCAATGATGAAACTTCTACAGCACCTTATTGAACCAGTTGGATTAAGGAAGTTTTCGCCCATGAATGTATATAAAGCAAAAATGTTGTAATGATGAATATGTTGCATCGACTGGGCCTTAGCTAGAGACAAATCATTGGAGTTGTTCTTTTTTTTAAAAAAATCAAAAGTTTAAACTTTCAAAACTAAAAACTAACTTATTTCGATTCACCTTTTAGTCTGGTCACTCGGCCCCTAGGTAACCACGCCCTGCCGACGCAAAAAAGGGTGAACGAAGGATAAGTGTTTTAAAGCCAAAGTGTTTACACATTAATGAAACAAATCACTTGTTATTAATTTTTCATGATTCTTGTAGAATCGCCGTTGAGTATTTATAAGACTTATATTAGCTGAACAAAAAGCGTGTCATTAAACAAATCAATAAAATTGATTGTAGCTCAAATGTAATAAAATCATGCTTGAAAGCGAAACAAAGTTGCTGACTTTAGTTTACTGAACTAACTCGGTTTAGCTTTACATTCACAGCAGTGGTGGATCCATCACCCTTTCAGATGGACAAAAAATTGATATCAGTGCAGAATAATTATTTTGTAAATAAAAACTAACTCTCGATGTAAGAAGTTTCTAAAAATATCATCAGACAACTTTTAAGGTGATGTAACCAGCATCAGTTGTGGCTCAAATCGTGGCAAAAAGGCCGCTGACATAATTGTCTGGTAAATTACGAACTACAATATGTCAGCGGACTTATAATTGAACGTGAAGAATTGACAGATAATCTGTCAATCTGTGACTCGCCGTGGTATTATTCATTTCATCACAACCAAGGGTTCATTAACGTCTTTTTCTTCGTGGTGTCACGTCCGAAAAAAGAAGAAAAAGACGTTAATGAACCCTTGCGAGAAAACTGAACAAGTTGCATATATGCATCCACATTGCTGTGGCTAGGCGCTTTTTAAAAAATGAGCGGCCTTGGGAATTAATCAGTGATGTCCAACTCCAAGCGTAAGTATGTGTCATTCTACAAATCATTCATAGAATAAAGTTCTAAAGAATCAAAGTAACACAGTCGTGGCAAAGTTAAATCACAGTATTAGGCTTATTACATTGGACCAACAGTTTTTTTGTTGTTGTAAAGGTGCATGTCCTAATCCCCTCCCTTTCGATAATATGCTAAATCGAGCAATTCATGTACTATTTCTTTGTGAATAATGCATTTTTATTCATTATTTGAAAGAGGTCAATGATAAAAAAAATTGGTCTCAAAATGCTGGAAATGGCCACTTTAGAAACTCGAATTTTCAAAATTTTGCCCAGTAACCATCGGATCGAGGCCAAACAGCTACCGTACAAGTCCGTAGATATCGGTTTTGTCCTTATTAGGTTTCATCAGCGCAAAAGGGCTGGGCTCAACAAAAATTGTAAAAAGAAACTATTTTGGTCACTGAGAACAGAAAATTTTAACATGCATGTTTTGAAAGGAATAAAGAAGCGGACACTTCGAATTTTGTAATCGCCCGAAAGAAGCTCTTCACGAGGATTTGGCGTTTTCAGAATCCCGAGTTGGATGCTTGTCAGGCAAACCTTTTCACTTACATGTCGACAGAACAAAAAAGGAGAGAAAGATATAGTAGATAACAAACTATTTTTCTCTTTCTTGTTGGATATTTCGTCGATATTATGTGAGCGGAGACGGTCGGATATACAAGTTGAGAAAGACATACATCTGAGCATTCTTGTTTTCCATGAACAACTGAAGCAACAGGCTCTAGAAAATCCTGTGTTTATTTTACAATATTATAACACTAACAATAACCATCACTCATTTGACGATTATACAAGAAGAGTTCATTGAAGTCCTCTTCTTTTTTTTTTGGGCCGTGAGAGACCAAAAAAAGACGTTAACGAACTCTTGTAATTATTGATAATGTATTTAAGCAGCAAAGTTGTTTTGGCAAACCAAAAGCCTTCCTGGCCGAGAAAATAGCCCCAAGCTAGAATATTTTATGTTACATAAGTTTGATCCAGTGTCCTAATAAAAGGCCGGAGGGTCGTCTGGTCGCTTCCCTGAAGCCTGTATAGTTCAAATACAATCGTCCCAATCGTTCGGGTCGTTGGAAAAAACTTCTCAGTGCGACCGGGACGACCATATTTTGGGTGGACGATAGCGGAGAGGACCACGATCGTTTGGATAAAATCAAGTTCTGTCAGCACGACTGAGTAGATCGTGAACATTTTAAAACAATCAAATGAGAACCACTCATAAGCGATTGGAGCGACCGGGACGCCGTGCCTGCTGAATTCAGCAACCTATATCTAGATTGGCTAAGGGAGACATAGAGATCAACTTCAATCGACAGGTACAAACATGGAATTGAGAAATGTGGAGGTTAGAACTCTTTTACCAATCTGACACAACCGGGACAATTACACATCTGTGAACCGAAAACGAATCTCTGCCGTTTCAAAGCCTGAAGAGACGACTGGTACGATTATACGAGAACCAGGCTTGAATATAAGCATACCTTTTCACTCCCGAAAAATTGTGTATTTTAAAACATAACTTTAAAAAAAAAATTGTTACTTGTAACTAAATACCCCCCACCCGCCCCTCCCTCGACTTTCTCTAAGAAAACACGAAGATATGTGATACGATCAGTGTAAGTCAGCGCTCTCTCCCCACCCACGGCTAACACCCAAATATTTTGGTCGAGTGTGTTGGGCGTCTGTTTGTGAGTAAATGAAAAGTACTTATTCTGTTGGGCACATATCAAAAAGTACATGCCTGTGTTAAACGCCATGTCCCGGCCTAGCGTAGGAATCAATAATGCTATATGTGCAGTGTGTCATGAAGGGTTTGACACCGAAGAGCGAATGGTAAACTCGAATGGCCAAATTCTACACGAGAGATGTTTCGTGTAAGTATTCCTATTTAACCCTCTGCTCTTCAAAACAAAAAAATCAGGGTGTCAGGTCGAGTTTAGCCTTATCTCTTGAAGCAACATCTTAGTGAACACTGAGCGTGTTCTCGTCTTTTCTCTAAATATGGAAGCCACGGACTTCACTGTCTTGTTTCGGAGCAATTGCAGAATACCCCGCACCGAAAAAACACCAAGTTGCTGACCATTGCTAAGGCTACGCGTTGGAAATTCTAGCCCAGGGTTTTCTGTCTTAAGGGGGAGCTATGTAGAACGAAGCAGCTTTATAAAGTGGCTACGCGGCTACGCAGTGGAAATTCGAGCACAGGGTTTTCTGTCTTAAAGTAGAACGAAGCAGCTTTATAAAGTGGCTACGCGGTTACGCGGCTACGCAGTGGAAATTCGAGTACAGGGTTTTCTGTCTTAAAGTAGAACGAAGCAACTTTATAAAGTGGCTACGCCTGCTCGAGAGTTAAATCGAAATTCAACAACCTCGAATCTTAAGTAATTTACATGTATCTCATTATATTAACGACTGCGTAGCCGTAGCAATGACATCTGTTTTCGACTCACTTGGTTTTTGCACGTAACAGAATTGATGTGTTAATAATGTCATCAACAAATCAAGCAGGCAAGTCTAAAGCGAAGTACATAATTAGGAAGATATTTTTGCTCAAATAAAGCTGATATTTTCTGTTTCACCGTCTAAGCGGTAAAACAAGCGAATTACTCATTTTTAAGTCGCACGCTTAGGAATGCCTGGTATTTGTTGAGTCTTTATAGCAGATGGTATACAGACCTTTATTTCATAGATAGTATAGGGCTTCTGCTTTAATATGAAATTAATTTATACCAGGACTGTTTTCATAAAAAAGCTGTTTTTTTAATTTTTTTTTTCGTTTTTTTTGCTCAAATTCAAACACCAAACATTGAAATCCAAAACCAAACAACTAAGATATATATTCTGCAGTCAAAAGTGGAGTTACTGTAGTGTTGTTCAGCCTGCTGCGTTCTTTGTTTCGTTATACACCTCAGCCATGTCAAAGTGTCAATTTACTGTGCTATATATGCCTAATTATGTAAAACATATTTACATTGTAGTTGTGTTCAGTGCTTTGAAGTTTTCCCAGATGGACTGTTTTATGAGGTACAGTAACTATATAATGGCTTGACATCAACAACCAGGATGAAAATAATAACAGAAATAAATTATATGTTTGTTATAATATGATTTTGTAAAGCTAAAAATGCAAATTCAAACTACCAAATTTTTATTTGCTACATTAAATACAACATTAATTTTTGTTTAATTTGGATTAGTTCAGATAGGACTTTTTGTATCAATGCCACACTGTCTGGACATTAGAATTGTTTTCAGCATTTCTGCAGCGGGTTTTACAACTTGTTCTTGCTTTTTGAACAGTTTTGATAACTCACTCATTGCTAACTTCATGCTGCCACAGAAGGCCCCAAAGGCTATACCACAGGCACAACCTTCACCATGTGGTTAAACAGATGGGGATGTCCTTCCCTTATCTCAAAAGCATGTTGGTGGTAATTTGTTTGCTTTTCACCCAGTTTCTTTATTTTCAAGGTTCTGTTGTTGGGGAAGTCCTTGGGTGATATTACAAATCCAGATCTTTTCTCTCCCCTCTGCTTGACTTATATAAATTTGTTAGTTCCGGCCTTTTCGAAAAATGACAAAACTCTCATTTTTCTCCATTCCTTGCTTGGAGCTGTTGTTTTATCTATATAAAACATTTTCTAACAGCCTAAAAATAATGCTGTCTTACTGTAGCATATACATATATACACTAATAAATAAACAGCTCCATGCATTACTGTTAGAAAATGTTATTAAATTTCAAGTTTTAGTTTTGCCTCCCATTGAGTTGACGAGCAAAACTGCATTGCCATATGATTGAAGTTATTTTCTGTGTCTTTGATATTAATAAATGTTATTGTAAAATATATCACGCATTTTGATTGGCTGTGGTGACACATGCTAAATATTAATTCATAGAGTGTACCTGCACTAATTGACATTGTGATGATTAATCAGCTGTTTGTGTGGCTTATTATAAATGACTGAAGTTATAAATATAAAACTCGTTTCCTTGCTCTGTTCATTGATAGAAACACTTGTGAACTTTTAACTTAACTCAAGAAGTGCGAGAAAAACTCGCCTTCAGCCCATTTTTCTAAGATGCTTTCTTTCATGAACTAAAATTTCATGTATGTTTCTGTTAATGAACAGAGTCCATTCGCTAGTTTTAAATTTGTATATATTATAATCATAGCTATAATTACAATGTAGAACTCTATAATTTAATTTAACTAGTATATAGATATATAGCTATAATTTGATTTAACTTAACTATAATTATAGCTAATTCTTTCTTGTTTTAGTATGACAATCGTAGATACTGTGAGCATGATTTCCAGACCTTGTTTGCTCCATGTTGCAAGCAGTGCAGTAAGTCTTTTGTTTTTGTTAATTGGATATTATTAATTAAATTGTTTTGTCACTTGATTTGATGAATAAAAGAGTACAAAACCTCATACAAAAGTAATGTTTTACATCTCAACTATCCCACTATAAACAGTACTTGAATTTAAAAAAGTGAACAAGCCAACCCTTTCTGACTCCTATTATGCCCAATGTTACTAGAAAAATGATAGATGTATTCCAGATGAAATTTGAAAATTAATAAGGCCAAGTATCTAGTGTAAATGTTTTAGTTCAGGTGCAATGTAATAGTTTTAAAAATGTATAGGAACTTAAAAATAATATTTTTATAATTGATTATGATTTGTGCCTTATGTGATGGTAGATTTTGTGTTTGTACCCATTGACAATTTTTTAGTAAAAAGCATTTTTTAATTGATTACAGACAAGTTTGTGATTGGACGAGTCATCAAGGCCATGCATGCAAACTGGCATCCAGACTGCTTCCGATGTGAGATATGCAACGATGGACTGGCGGACTCTGGATTTGTGAAGAATGCGGGACGGTGAGAAACATTCTTATTGGTATGCCTGTGGTTAGCATTTGAAGTTTAGTAAAGGCATGAGAAGTCAAAAAAAAAATTAACTCGGTCTTAGTGGAAGGGTTAATAATTACTGTAGTTTTAGTTCAGTTTACTAACTTCTGTTCTGTTAATTTCATGACCAGAGCCCTTTGCAAGAAGTGTAATGCCGACGAAAAGCAGAAGAGTAAGTGAAATGATGAGTTCTTTAGAAGTCTTAATTTTAGATAATAGTATTACCTTGTAAAACTTTTATAGACTTAATAACCAAAAGGTACTCCCTGCCATACAAAGATCCTTTCTAGATTATCTTTAGTATTGCTCTGCTTGTAAGCTGTTTAATATGTGTTCATGGTTGGTAGATATTTTAGTTAATAATTATTCCCAGAGTGTGCATTGGATGTAAGATGGTAAAAAGCCAGAGGCGCAAAGTGCCCAGTTTGCCATAATTATTACCATCTCATATCCAACAAGGGTAAATAAATAATTCTTTTATTAAGTTTCTTAGGTTTTCCAAACCTATAGAAACTTGAAAATGACAGCTAAATCTTATTCAGAACCATATTATTTTCAGCCTTGCAACACTACTCTATCAGTTTCCATATATATTGTTTATTCCCTACACATGAGCTGATATTATTTTGATATTGAGTGAACTGGTTTGGTAACCAATGTGTTTCTTGTAGAAAATTACAGCTAACTGAGGGAGCGGGAGAAGTAGCTGAAAACCGTCCCCTGGAGGACTGCATTACTTTTCTAGTCTTCAAAACTAACAAATGTCCTATTTCCCTGGGCATGTAAAATTTTACTAAGGCAACTAAAATCTTAGGCTAATTGCCCCAAGCAACAGGCTTTCAGTACATGCAGGGCAACTGCTGGGACTCTTGGTCGTGGAAGCAAAAATAAAAAGGGGTTATGTAGATGATGGACTTTAATTCCAACACTTTGTATCTTTTACTTTTTTAGAAACTGGGAGATATGTTTGCCGTAAATGCCAGTGAGTTTAATTTCTTCCATTTATCAGTTGTTCATAGTTGTGAAGATTACCAGAAACCACATGTGCACGCCCACTGTTTGATCCTCAACTGGCACATTAAATCAATTTTTTTGCTTACTCAAAAAATCTTTTCGAAAGAGAAAAAACTTTTTTTCTTATTTTTTTGGCATCAGTTCTTACAGAAACTTAGTATGACAAAATGATTTTTGCATATTTTAATGCCAAAATTTGTATTTAGGTAAACATATAGTTTTTAAAATAACTATTGAATGTGTCAGTGGCTGAATGTAAGCTTGTTGTATTTTGTGGTGAATAATTTATTGTCGCCGTGAGATGATAGGAAAAGCTGACATTTTTACATCTCACACAAAAGGCTAATGCTCAAAACATCAGCTTTTCCTATCATCTCACGGCGATAATAAATTATTTATCACATTTAACAGTACAGTAAATGGAATGTTCTGTAGTAATAATTATCACAAAATTATTGATTTCAGGTTTGCCACTTGAAGCTTTTCTCACTAGTTACTGTCATTTTTCTTTGGCAAAATAAAAGCAAATAAACATTCCTTTTCTTACTTTCTTAGAAGTAGTTTGAATTTTCCTACAAAATCAGCAGCAAAAACTTAAAGTGTATATATCACTATCAAGGAACTTGGTCTGTTAGAAAGAGATTTTGAAAAAGAAGAAAAATATTGTTTGTTTCATTAAAATAACTCTTTTTGTCAGTCAATATTTCTTGAAATACCAGATCGTTGATCTTGAAACTCTGCACTTTAACACAAACACAAACACATGTTAAAGAGGTAACAGTTGTTTTGTAGTTTTTCCCTTTGGATTCCCGACTTTGATGTTACAAGATTGGTAATTTGCATATTTGAAAAAGCTTTATTACTCAGCAACCAAAGGAGTTATTTTATTGAAATAAATGAAATTTTTCTTCTTTTACAAAATCCCTTTCTAGCAGACCAAGTTAAATGCTAGTGGTATATACACTTTAAGTGTATTTTGACAGGCCTGTCAGAATAAAATTGATATTTTTTGGGGGGGGGATGCAAGCATAGAAAAAAAGCACAGTCAGTGTTTAATTCATGGAAACTATGAATGATGAGAAACAAATTGTCTGTAATTGAGTGTTTGCTTGGTATGCTATTCCAGTACATATATCCCTGAAGGAGAGCACATCATGTACATGGGTGAACCGGTGCACCCCTGGCACTACAACTGCTTTAGCTGTGACAAGGAGCTTGATCATACTTGCCGCAAGCGTGATACAGAGCTGTATTGCCTGAGGTGCCACGACAAACTTGGTATACCAATCTGTGGAGCTTGCAGGTGAGCTCAACTGATCCATATGTTTTAATGAAGAAATTTGGTAAATCATATATTCAACCAGTCCTATATTTTATTTTCAATTAATGGTATTCAGATATGTTCGATGGAATAATTACAGTAGTTGGTGTCAGATAGATGGCGTCACAGTAGTAATTTGACTGAACACGCACCTGTAGACTCAACTGTTCAAGTAGACTTCGTAATATTACTTCTTATTCTCTGAGAGCATACATGTATTCAAGAAAACTGGTACAGATCCATGGGTATTAATTAAAACTAGTCACAGGATATTTCTCTCTTTATTTGTTGTGCTTGGTTATCAGCTAAAGACTATCAAGAATGTTACTTCAAAGTAGAGAAGAACCATTGGAATTGTCAAACATAATGCATGCCATTTATTTTGCTTATTTTGTAGGCGTCCAGTGGAAGAGCGTGTTGTACATGCCTTGGGCAAAGCATGGCATGTTGAGGTAATAAGCCCTGTACAACACCTGTCCTATTGTAACCAAAGTCCACTTAAAAAATTTTCAAATTTTGGTATGGTTTTGGATTTTGACCCATTCAGTAACATCAATTGAAGGGGTCTACTGTAGTGCAAAAGTGACTTTTGATAAAGTTGTGAAAATAAGTATTCCTACTTTATTCCTGTTGTCCCTTAATAAGAGAATTGAATTGAAGGAGGGAGAATTGAATATTTCATATGAAGTCACCTTGTTTTTGTACTAGGCCCTTCAATTGAAGGGCCTAGTGCAACAACGACGTAAGTGACTTTGTATGAAACACTAAATTCTCCCACTGGTTATCAACAGATAACAGGAATAATGTAGGGAGAATTGAGAACTTCATCAAAAGTCACTTACGTTGTTTTTGCACTAGACCCTTCAATTGTATCAACATCTGTTTTCTCTTTAGACAACACATAAAAGTTTTTGGTACTGAGAATAGATCAAACAAAACATAATTATACTAAAGACAGAAAGTTTGGGTCTCTCAAACTTGTTCCATTAAAAGTATTGGCTTAAGTTAGGAGAACTTACCGATACAGCTGGAAATTTGGAAGGATTAATAACTTTCTAATTTAAAAAAAAATTGAAATATGAAAATTAATAAACAAGATGTTCTTTATTTTGTTTCTCGTAATTTGTGTATGTGATCAATGAAAATAATAATTACATCCTGGCTGTTATCCTTCCAGCACTTTGTCTGTGCAAAATGTGAAAAACCGTTCTATGGTCATCGACATTATGAGCGCCAAGGATTACCGTATTGTGAGACTCATTATAATGAGGTACGAGTGTACATTACATGTTGATTGTGTAAGAGTTGTATGTGATCAAATGAGGCCAAGTCAAATTTTGAAAAAAATTGATGTAAATGTAATTGATAATCTACTAAATAAGATGAAATGGTAAGGAGCACAAATTAAACAAAATACTAGGTACAGTGCTCAAAAATACAGAAAAAATAGAAACAAATTCCATTGAGTTTTACTGCAATTCTAAAGAAAGAATAGAAAGACAGTCCAATTTCTTTCAATGTATAGAATCAATATTTACCATAGTTGGAATAATTCTTTGCATATTGTGATTGTTAGAAATTTTTGTTTACTGAGTTAGGAGTTTGACTTGCAAATTTTAGTCATAGAGTTGAAATGAAAAAAATTAATGTCTTCTCTTTGCATAGTGTTATGGGGAATTTCAACCAACAACCCAATATGCTTTTAGAATTAAAAAATAATTTTATATGTTTTGATTTGTGTACGTAATTATTTAAATATTTTTTGTATGTTTTACTCAACTAATTAAAAATAATACTGCACTTTTGTAAACAGTTGTTTGGGGACCTGTGCTTTGAGTGCAACAGAGCCATTACTGGGGATGGTAAGTCACAGATAAATCAATATAGTTTGTTTGTGATAATCTTGCCTAGCAGACCAACTTGCATATTTTAATGAGGGAGGTAGGGTGTAGTTTGACAGAGGTTCAAATTTTATAACTGAAAAATTCCCTATTTCAGAATTTGCCTCTAGACCTTAACTTCTTAGCCAACTCAGTAAGTTGCACTTGTGTTGTTGTTAGTATGAGAAGAAGAAAAATACAATACCTCAAAAAATCCTGTTTTTTTCGCAAATGAAAAATTCTGAAATCTTTCATACATGTGTACACCCCAAAAAAATCCCTTTGACCAAACTTAAAGCAAAAAAAGTCCTTTTTTGGGCAACTTTTTGAAAGCCAATATCCTCAGCATACTTGCAAAAGCATCTGTGGCACATGTACAAGTCATACTAGTAAATAGCTTCTGGCAGGTTCTTAAGTTCTAAGATGGCTGAACCACACATTTGAGTGACCTCTCCCCCCCCCCTCTCCTCCCTGTCATCAAAAATTAATATGTGATTGGGGCAATGTGCTAGCAGAACATCTTGCTTGATTCTCCTGTCATTTGTCACTTAATTGTAACAATCCTCTCCTGTACTGTTAGCCTTGTTTTTAATAATGAATTTGTTATTCAATTAAGAATATATCTGGATATTATGTTGTATTTCTACGTTTTCTAATTTTAACAGCAAAGTATATCTCATAATTCCCAATAGTAACTTACAAACTTTTAAAATATCAATTCCAAAATGCCAGAGGTAGCATAGTATCATTGATTAAGAGTTAGGACAGAAGAAAAGTTAATTTCCCAGTGGTTGTGTCAATACAGGGTCGAAGGACATTGTTAGTGTTACTTATTAAATTTGTTATTAAGATTTTTTATATTTATATTCTTACTATTGCTTTTATTATTGTTATTATTAGTATTATATTTCACTTTGGGCTCAGTTTTTTAATGACTTCTGTCATGGTACTTATTTACACAATCCCACGTTTATTCAAAACGAAATTTACTGTCTTTGGTGTTTATCAGAATTGGATACTTGTTTTTGTAGTTGTGAATGCGCTCAACAAGTGCTGGTGTGTGCAACATTTCACATGCATCGGCTGTAACGTACCACTCAATGTCAAGTAAGTTTGCATCTTTGTTTACCATACCTGCTTCCTTGACATATGCGCCTCTTTCTAATTGAGATTTAAATTAAGAAGTTCTGAAAATCGAATATGTCATCTGGATAATTGAGACCGATATGTTTTTGTGATAACTTTTTAAATATTGAATATTTTGCAAAGAGTAATCTTCTTACTCATCAATTTTGGCACCCATTTGTTTTGCATTTTCTTGGACACTGATATTATCTTTGAAAATGAATGTATAGAATCTGTTAGTGTGTAGTCACTAATCTCACTTTCTTTGAATTTCTCAGGTTTTAAACTAGATTTCTTTTTATTTTGGCTTGTTCTTCATATAAAGTTGTTTGCTGTGAAGCAGAAATCAGTAAAGATTCGCCTATACTTTCACTGAAATAGTTCGTTTGTAAAACAATCGAAAGAGTGCTGGAGTCCAAATACATGAAGGCTTTTCATGATTTAAAAACAGTCAAACAGTTGTCGGACCATATTTCAGTGAATCGTGCACGGTTCTTGTTCATCAGCATTGAATGAGTTTTGTCTGAACTGTAACAAGAGCTTGTTACAATACCAATTTTCTACAATTTTTTTTCACTACTGCGTTTTCAAAAAGAATCTATTTTTGCCTCACAAAACACAGTACTCACTATTAAGCCGCACACCCGTTTATGAAAACACTTTTGTCAAGTTTATTTCTGAAAACACTTTGGTTTTTTTCCTGAAAACCCGGTTTTAAGCCACAACCCTCTACTCAGCCCGGCTTTGCAATCAAGGTTTAGAAAAATTATGTGAAAAAATGGTGCGGTTTAAAAGTGAATAACTACGAAATGTTAGAAATGTTGGCTCACTCGTTGGCTCGCACGCTGGTTCAAATATCATAAGTACACTTTCCCATCCTTTCGACTGTGACTTATCGTTATCCCATATTTCTCCTCAGGAGCAAGTTTCACGAGTTTGATATGCAGCCATTATGCAAGAAATGTTACGAGAAGATGCCGCTTGAGTTAAAGAAGAGGTTGAAAAAGGCCGAGCAGGGCCAAAGCCCCGCAAAGTTGAAAAAGAACGCGAAGGCAAAGTAAAATCTTGGAGCAATACCCATGAGCATTTTTTCTCGAAAATAAGAGATTAATGGATTTTATAACTAGCGACTCCAAATGTATAATTGGTTAAAAAAAGTAGTGTTTTGACCTGCGGAACTTAACTCTTTTTTTGTTTAAGTCATCCTTAAGTATGTACAGCTTCTTAAAGTAATGCGCTAACTTTTTAAATTTTATGTCGAATTTGGAGGAAGTTTTCCTTGTCTAAGCTAAGTTTGTTTCCATTACCATAGAATAAAACCGGGTTTCTCCTGATCTATTTTTGTAGTGTAACACAATTTGCATTTAAATAAAAAAAAAGTCGTCAAAGAAAAACACCAGTTTCTACAGATATCTTGTTTAGTATTTGCAACATTTAAAAACTTAGTTAACATGGGTGGCGAAACTGGAGGGGGGG
>JANVCF010025122.1:0-14059 GCA_025388745.1 Hydrozoanthus gracilis
CCCCCCCCCCCCCCTTATAAAGCTGTTATGTTATATTGTAGTCCGTTTTTTTTAAACGCGTACGGTGTCAGGGACTGCGCCATAGACTTGGATGGGCTTTCAACTAATCAATAATTTTGCCGAAGAGAACGCGCGCTTATTGGTCGAAAGTGTGAGAAACCATGTCTGTAAGAGAGTACATCAACACGCTCTTGTTAATTGGTTACTTTATACTTATTCATATTGGGAAATGTTGGTCATTATAGACAAAAAATTGAAAGTAACAAGCCGTCAATAATAAAAAGAAAAAGAGATAGACACGTTAAGCCCGTAGGGAAGTGGGGTGCGATTACTATTTGAAACTGAAACATTATCCTCTATGTTCTTCCAAATTTATATTGAAGTTCAACAAGTTTTTAATTGAGTTTTGTCAGCCTGCCTTACGTTTCAGTCTTGGGCAACCTTTAGTTTTCAAAATTTTCCAGAGGATGACCCAATACACTCGCACCTTTGGCTCTCGTTTGGCCCGCCTCCTCTTTCAATCGTACTCTCCCGCAAAAAATACAGCCTAAAGACCTGCATGGGAAATTCGTTTTACAGTTGAACCCTGCCTTACGGCCACGTCGTTAATACGGTCACCCCGTTGTAATGGTCACATTTTTTGGTCCATCAAACGAATTGTCATACACTTTCTAATAAATATAACTCGTTCATACAGTCACCCCGTTATTACGGCCATTTTTGACCGTGTTAACGGGGTCCGCAACTGTATCACTTAATTATAACCCACCACTCATGTTTCATCTGTGTAATCAGATAAGCTGCCACATCGTCTTTGAAGTGTTGAAGCGCTGTCTCCACTGGCAGATACGTCCTTACCTCTTTACCTTCATGGGTGTACTTCTCGGTCTTACGATAAAGTAGCTTTGGGTTGTGATGTAACAAAGCCTTCGCTACTCCAACAAAATTTCTCTCAGCTGCCAAATGGAGCAGCGTCGGGCAGCCTTCATCGTGTCTTTCATCCACTCTGAAATGCCTATACTTGTACTTATTGGTTTCGCCGTCCTTTTCAAGAAGAATTTCAGTAAACCTGGTTATCTGGGAAATGCAATAACAGTAACACGTTTCAGTATAAACAGGAAGAGGAGTAAATTTTGGATAATGAAATCGAAAAAAGGAAAAAAATCAGATACATAAGCACACGAATTAAAGAGGTCAGAGAAGAAGGCGATTTTTAAGAACTACTTTAACGTGAATGAAAGTTTATTCTATGTGTTTTGCATATCTTTAATGAACAATGCATGGACAACAGTTTGCCATTGTTTTTAGTTTGGCCACTATGCTGGTTGCCCTAACTAAATCCCCGCGCGCAGTTCGAGGTACAACATACCTGTGCTTGGCAGTTAAGATTTGCTATTAGCTCAGGTCTTTCTTGTTATTTTTCACGTACAGCCTACATCAGGGTGTGGTTCGATGTACAACATACCTTGTTCTTCCAGACTGGCTACCAACTCTGTTCTGTCTTTATATATACCAGTATCTACGTGCACTAGGGTGTGGTTCAGGGTACAAAATACGTGGTACTCAAGACTGGCTATCAACTCAGGTCTGTCTTTACATTTATCAGTATCTGTATCACTGGGGTGTGGTTCAGGGTACAAAATACATGGTACTCAAGACTGGCTATCAACTCAGGTCTGTCGTTATATTTATCAGTATCTATATCACTGGGGTGTGGTTCAGGGTACAACATACCTGGTGCTCAAGACTGGCTATCAACTCAGGTCTGCCTTTATATTTATCAGTATCTATATCACTGGGGTGTGGTTCAGGGTACAACATACCTGGTGCTCAAGACTGACTATCAACTCAGGTCTGTCTTTATATTTATCAGTGTCTACTGATGCACTAGGGTGTGGTTCAGGGTACAACATACCTGGTACTCAAGACTGACTATCAACTCAGGTCTGTCTTTATATTTATCAGTGTCTACTGATGCACTAGGGTGTGGTTCAGGGTACAACATACCTGGTGCTCAAGACTGACTATCAACTCAGGTCTGCCTTTATATTTATCAGTATCTATATGCACTAGGGTGTGGTTCAGGGTACAAAATACCTGGTGCTCAAGACTGACTATCAACTCAGGTCTGTCTTTATATTTATCAGTATCTATATGCACTAGGGTGTGGTTCAGGGTACAAAATACCTGGTGCTCAAGACTGGCTATCAACTCAGGTCTGCCTTTATATTTATCAGTGTCTACTGATGCATTAGGGTGTGGTTCAGGGTACAAAATACCTGGTGCTCAAGACTGGCTATCAACTCAGGTCTGTCTTTATATTTGTCAGTGCTTGGCCAATATTTGATCATGACTTCCAGAGTTCTTTCCTTGTAGGTATGTTCCCATCTTTCAGCTCGAACTTCATCCATTGCCTTGTTCCAAGTAACCCCACTTTCAAATCTTTCTTTAACCTCCAGTGGAAAACAAAATTGGTTCTAAGCCCTTTGAATTAAAAAAACTAGGTTGCTTGAAAGACAAGGCCTGGTTCCTCAAAGCTAGATTAGTGCTTAACCAGGGTTAGTTACCATGACAACCAAAAGGTTTTGTTAAGAGTAAACCCTGGGTTAAGTTAAATGGGGTTTTGAGGAACTGGACCCAGAAAACTACGTTCAATTTGCTCATTTTCTTGTTGCAGGTCTGCCAGATGCATAATTATTAACATTTAGTTGGGTAAGAATGCATTTTTGTGTAAAAGCATTTTTTTTTCATTACTTGAACATCTTTCATTACTGTGGAAGTACTGGACGGGTGTACCTCATTGGCAAGAACACAAGTAATTTAACAACAGATCTAGATGCAATGCAGGGAGCTGCGAGACTGTTTACAATTATTCTTTTTTATACCAAGTTAAATAAGGTAAAACATTTAGAAGCTTGTTTATTTTTTACTCAAAAGATTTTCGTAATATCCCAAGATGTTCTTTTAGTTTATGTTAGAATTAAGTCCAGCTGGTAGCTAGCCACACAAATAAATCTTAGTCTTAAAGATTTGTTAAATTATTTTTGGCAAGCAAAAGTCTATTAAAAACTGCTACAAGAATCTGGCCTATTCAGATACATACTATATACAGTAGGGAGCTGTGGCTCTCCCTTGGTATATATATATACTGATTGATCAGTAAAAGACAGTTATAAATCCTTTTACCTCAAACTATAGCAGAACTTGAACATACATAACTCTCCACTTAATATTTGAGCAACATTTAATTTTCTAAGGATTTTTTCTTTAATTATAAGATATAAACTAAAACTTAGTTAACTCATTCTCATATATTTTGAGCCCCAAATAATTCAAACTAGACTAAGTATAAAAATGATATATATTGTAGAAATTTAAAATGAGGGCATGTGCGCTGTTCAGTTATAGAAACATGTGTGAACTTTTTTGTTCATGAAAGAAGAGCTTATAGAAAAAATGAGCCACAACAAGTTTTTCTCGCACTTCTTGAGTGAACTTAAAAGTTCACAAGTGTTTCTATCAATGAACAAAGCAAGTAAGAGAGTTTTATATTTCTTAATAAAATAAGGCACACAAACAGCCAATAAATCCCTCCGATGATATAGGCAGACAGCCCCTAGTATTCATATTTAGAGTATGTCACCACAGCCAATCAGAACCCACAGTATATATTTCCTTCGTTTTATAACATATAATTCATGCATGCACAGGAGATAATTAATGCACAAAGTAATTAATAAGCAACTGATGAGCAACAAATAAAAAAAGAAAGAGTTTTGCAATTGGTTGAAATCTAAAATGCAAAACTGCATTGATTATGCATGGGCAACCCCCATCCCTTTAATCAAAAAGATCATGGAAATCTTTTTGGGACAGCATGTAGCTAGTGTGACAACTCTAGCTGAGTCTGTAGGCCAACTGGCCTTTCTCTCGAAATTTAATATCTCCTGGCTATAGTTCAAAAATTGGTCTCTAAACATATCTTAACAATGAGTGCTTGGTCTGCTAATAAGATTTTTGCCTGTGGTCTTTCACTGTACAAACAGGTTGAGGAAAGGTCTTTGGAAAGACTTGGGGCAAATACTACTTCCAACTGAATGAGCTAAAATATTCTTAACTTATCTGTGGCTTCAGGATCAGTTTTACATATTATACAAAAGATCACTGAAGAAAAGTTTGTTTTTTGTGCATGCTGGTGTTAGAGAGAAATATATGCAATAACTCCTTGGCCCAGAAGTTTTGGAGGCTATAGGCCGGATCATTGGCCAGTCTGTGTGCAGCACTTGGTCCTTCAGGTTCCAGAAATTTAACTTGCTATGTAATAAGTAGAAATATATAATGAAACAAACATATGAAGCTCTAGCTGTTACACCTCTCTAAACAAAAACGATTGAACCCTGTACTTTTTCATGTTCTATATTTTTCTCTTGATAAAACGTTGTAGGTCCCCACACTATGATTTTAGAGAAAAAGAAACATTAAACTAGTCAGGGAAAATTTAGTATCGTTTTATACTTCAGTTTGTTTATTCATTATCACAAGCCCAACTCAACTATCAATAAATTTCAGAAAAATGCAGAGAATATTTAGGTCTGTATATACGTAGTTTGGGTCTGAGCTGATGAGGAGTTTCTTTGAACAGCAACTCCGACTTCTAAATCTCTCACTAAAACTAAAAACTCCCAAAATTGATCGATATTAGTTATTTGTGCAAGTTGTCTACACCCTCGACCTTCCAGAAACTTCATTGGAACTCCATCGGAAAGTGGTTATTTGCATATTACAGTCTGAGTTTGATTCTGTAAAATTTAACAAAAATACTGGCGTATTTACACTGGCTGAAAACAGTCGCAAACTGCAGATCTATACAGTTGATACTCCCAAGAAGCTGGGAAATTTAACTTATAACTGACTGAGTGTGGAAGCTAAGTACGTTACTGATCGACTTGACAAATGATATTTACATATTGATTCAGCTGATAAAAATCAAAATTTGAAGTTCATTCATTCGTTTAGTATCATGAATACCGAAAGCTAAATACAAATAACATCTAAAAAAGTTATAAACAGACATATAGCAATGGAAACTGGACCTATTTCCTAGGGGAAAACATACAAAGAACATAGCCCTGGTCTATTACAAAACAGTTAATTTGCTTAACCTGTTTCCGTTCAGTAGTCAAGCTAACACTATAATCTTGAATACATTATTTTGAATACCTTCTCCCAGAACTCTTCGTCAAACGGCTTCTCTATATTCTCGTGTACATCGATCTCTACGCTTGCTTCTTCTTCCTGATTATCTTCATCTGCTCTACCTTCCCGATCCTCCATTTCTAACGCAGAGTATTTCCCTTTGTTAAGATCTTGCCCGTCCATTTGGACATACACAGCAATAAACAGTCGAACGGTTTGTTAGTGCTTAGTCCCGCACGGCCAAGGCCGCTTAACTTTATTTGATAACAACAAATTGAACAAACATGACACAGGATATACAATGCTAACAAAAGCAGCATAGCAGAAAGCACTAAACATTTTTTCTATGACTATGACTTTATTCTTGCATTCTATAGTTGAGGTCAACAGTGGCTTTGAAAAATCAGTACATTCTAAAAAAATACATTCTAAACTTTTCAAAATTATAAAAATTCGGTATGAAAATGAATGTTCTTAAATGCAGTTAATAATTCTAGTATCTCAGTCAAAAAACGAGTATAGAGTTCTTGTCTAGTTTCTAAAAACTTTTAAAACCAATGTTCCTGTAGCTATCTAATCTTTATTTTTAACAGTCAAAATTAAGATAAGAAAAGGCATACGAAATTTCATTCTCTA
The DNA here is from genome assembly GCA_025388745.1 of Hydrozoanthus gracilis. NCBI lineage: Eukaryota > Metazoa > Cnidaria > Anthozoa > Zoantharia > Hydrozoanthidae > Hydrozoanthus > Hydrozoanthus gracilis. The sequence continues at coordinate 5,833 of JANVCF010025122.1, forward strand.
AAAACTTTGTGGCTATGACATTTCATGCAATTGCATCATTTTTACGTTTTGCGTTTTTTTTTACTATTGTTTTATCATTTTGTTTTGTCTGCCCCTAAACTTTTCCTACATCTCACATTTATTCTGACAAATACCTCCACTTTTATCTGGAGTCTCTAATGCACATATATGCAGTAAGTTAAAATCCGTACTAGTGAAACTGCTGTACCCGCGGACGCCGGGATTTCGTGACTTCATCCTATGGCTTTTTTCACGTTTTGTGGAATAAAATGATTTCTATAGTCTATGTAAGCAAATTGTGTAAAAGCACACCGTCAGAAAATTTAGAGCTGTATTGGATGCCATTATAGTAGCTTCAGACCTTGACCTCCGTCTCAACCCTGTCTCACTTAACTGCACGACATGATTGCCCCTTTGAGGGCGTTCATCTTTCCCTCGGCGTTCTCGAAATCGTCAACAGTCAAGCTACTTTCATCTTCAAAGCCGAAACAAAATTCCCTTTGGTGTCTTGTTTGTTTTTTTACGCCTTCAGGTAGCCATCCCTGTGGAACAGTTTCGCCAAATGAAACCGCTATGACTTTGTCGTGTAGAACACCGCCGTCAATAAATCTCTTCTCGCGGATGACTCTTTCGAGGTCGGCAATACCATCGGCTGACAACCGAACTAGAACGACATTGTTCAACTGCTGGAGCCACTGCAAACCCTCGGTCAGAGAGGCCTCGGCGACATCGATTTCTTTGTAGATGTTAATATACGGTTCAGCGAGGGCATCTTTAAATGAACGAACAGCTTTCTTCTGTTTTTTATTATTGCCAGCTTTGTACAACAATAATATATCTTTAATGCTGTCTTCCGTATCTCCCCGCGAAGAACCTTTGTTACCTGGCAAGTGGCTTCCATTGGTTTTTCTGTGCTTGCTTTTTCCTTGGCCCATTTTGGTTTCTGTATGAACGTCCTGAAGTAAGAAAAAAACTATTAGCGCCAAATTAGGTCAAATTTGATAAAATGTTGTTCTACGCAAACATTGGGCGAGTGTCTTTTGCACGGCTACCGAAGGACTATAATCAAAAGTGTAGTAAAAAAACTTTCAGTTTCAATGATGTATCAAGGGCATTGTGTCCATTCTAATTATATAACCTTTTTCCAAATGAATAGAAGACGTTTTGTTACAGATCAATCTATTAATTTGAAGACTGCGAAAAAGGCAGAAAGTGAATTGTGCGTGGCTTTATTGAATTTTGCTGATGAGCAGATACAGTAGTATAAAGCTATTATAATGTTCACCTGTTACTAAAAGGGAAACAAAAACAATATCCTATTGGTCGAAAGAGTTTCAACATTTGCATTAAAATTATTTTGACAGGTTACCAACACGCTATGGCAACGACATGGAGTTAGAGTAGAATCATGGGACATACTTGCCAGACTCAGTTTGAAAATAAAGTTGCATCTTATATAGGCTTTGTTTTTAAAATTTTATAGAAACAATAAAAGAAAAATCTACTTTTTTTTATTTTTCCCTTATTCAGCTAAACGATATAAAACAACAGATATCTGAAAAGTAAATAGAGTCAGAGATAGAAGTAAGTGTTTTTCGTTCGATATCGTACCTTTTGAGGCTATATCACAAAGCGAAGGTTTTGTATAAAATGGGAATTTTCTCGCTAATTCCTTTTTGCACAGAAAGCTAATTTACTAGTTAAAGCAGCGGTAAGTTAGGACCGTCATAAAGTACAAACTTTAGTCGCCTAGATCCTTCACAGCTGTCGTGCCTTCCGTTCCCGAGGGAACGGCCAAGCAAATCGACAGCTGCAAAGGAGACTTGATTAACTTATGATAAATTTTTGTGTTATACGTTTTTTGTAAGAAAAGCGAGGCTGAGGTTGGCCAAAATTTAAGAAAAAGTTAAGGACAAGCTGAGGGTCGGGCTTGATAACTATTCTGTAACTTTGCCGAGCTTCGACATTTATCTTATAGCAACACAGAATTCTCTTTTAATCAGTCATTGCTTCAAGTTATTCGAAATACTTGTATATATACTTGTCCCGAAGTTAGTCCTTACAATTTGTTTCCCAAAACATGTATCGCAATATCTTAGCTTAATGAGTTTTTATTCGATTTAAACCACACTCACAAATAAGAACAATTTAAGAAAGATTTGAGGCTCAAATCGCCGAAAAATTAAGAACAATGAGCCTCGGAAAAATTTACTGGTTCTTATAAAAAAAGCGGCGTGCACCAATGCAACGTTTTTTTTAGTGACATTGCGCATGTGCAATGTTGGAATTAACTATATCTAATTTATCATCATATTTCTTTTTGCTGGCCATTGTACTGGCCAATTCAATTGCTAAAGCCTATTTTTTGCTTCCAGTTGTTTTGTGTGAATAGAAAACAGCAAAGTTCTGCATGCACGCTCATGCCGAATACTTATATTTAGCTTCGGCCTTAAAATCTATGATCTTATAGAAAGGTGGGTGTACTGGAAGTACCACTATCAGTCAATGATCTCGATATTTCTATACGAGTTGACAGAATGAAGGAAATGCTCAAAAACACAACGCATGCAGTTATCCGCTTGGTACGTCAAGGTTTGAACTCCCGACCTAAGAGTTCCGCACTGACTTGGCTACACTGGCGACTTCCATGCAACTACAATTACGTGACTAATTCGAAATTAATATGTGGCAACGATCTGACTTCCAAGCGTGAGGCCCCGGGTTCCGGCGATCCCCGGCCTTGCCGTGGGCCAGAGACATTCAGCCAGTGTTTGGCTTGTCTCCTGAGTACTATCTAGGGGGCTTAGAAGAACCCGAACAACTACCGTCATAGATAAAAGTAGGATAATGACCCGGTGTTTGGTTGGTTTGACAAAAAAAAGCCACCTTTATATATATAGTGGAGGGTCAACAAAACGGTACTCGCATGGTGTATCTTTTAATCAAAATCTAAACTTTTCCTTTTTTGGCGGAAGGACATTTAATTTGTAAATATGTTGAAGCAGAGCGTAGAAGATGGATTTGTATTGAACATATGATGTCTCTTTTGCGAACATTTTGCAGTGACCTTTTGAAAGAGCATTTCTAACATGCTAGTTAGGCCGTTCCTGAAACCTAAATGGTCTTGAGCAACTAAACTCCGTAGGCCTTTCAAAATACAGAGGCTAAGGAAACAATTATGCAAGTAAGTACTGGTATTAAACAAACGTGTAAAACATAGCAGCACTACAGAACTCAACTTGAAAGGCTGTTATAATTAGCTTATTTATCCCATCGAGTTAATTTAAAATAATCCGTCACGCAACTATCTAGGTTTAACAGTAGCAGAAAGCCAAAGGGTTGCCGATCCTGTTCTGTTCTTCAGCTCTGCTGGAAGCGCATTTCAAGTGGTTATTAAAAATAAAGATATATGTCAGTGAAAACAAATAGAGTACCTGGCAGGTCATAAGCTAAAAGTAAAAGTCTTTTGCGTGGGCTGGACAACCACAGTTTTAGAAAAATGACACGTTTAGACAGATTCTCTTGCAAGACTGTTCTGTACTTTCGCTTTCGCTATGACTATGTCATTATCCGAGTGTTTTACAAACCCTATTTTATCACCAGAACAATAAAAACATATCAGTAGTCAGGCAGATATCAGATGAACTGCATTTGTTACGAATTTCTTGCTACAAAGAGTTATCAAAAACAAAGAATGAATACAAACTTCGATCTTAAATTGAGTCACGCTAAGTACACACTTCCTTTGGACATTCTATAAACAGCTAACATGTTTCATTTTGGATTACATCAGTGCTTGGCTGTTTTTCGTACTTTGCTTGAATCTACAAACTAGCTGCTTTAGATTTTAGTATTTCAACTAACAAAGTGGTAGTTTTTTTCTTTGTGTTAATATGAACTCCTGAAGCAAACGTGTGTTTTCCCGGCCCAGTCTCCTCTCAGTTTTCGTCAGTAACGTTTTTCTCTAACATGCCAACTACGACATTATGGAAATAACTGCTTGTCACGCTCAAATTGACTTTCCCGGAACAGAAGAGTTTCTTTGAAATCTTGTTTTATCTATTTTTGAAACGATTCTTTGAAAAGTTATCACTAGAAATTAGTGTAGTTATCGAAGACTCTACAAGGGACTCGAAAATATACCCAATACGAAAAACAGCTGTACCTAATTCCGTTAATTTGTAATGTATTCTACCCTAACTACCTTTTTGCTGGTCTGTCGCGAAGGATTACCACATAGATTTGAGTTATAAATGTGTTATGTGTAAGAAAGTATTACAGGTTTTAGTCGGTGCTCGAAAGTCAAACGTCCCAAACTGAAAACGAACTTACAGACAATGTAATGAGCTACTGAATACCAGATGGTTCAAAACTAGAGTAGAAACTAAACCAGTCGCAAAGTAAAACGTGACCCGTTTATCGCTGATATTGCTCAACGATCTGCAAAAATTAAACTTGACTGGCTAAAGTTAACGTTAAGATTATTTCTAAGTCGAGACCTAAGGAGTTGTCGACACGTTTCGCTTATTAGAAGTCCCAAGTTCGACGAGAACTGCTTCTTGGCAAGATCGAGAAAACAGTAGAACCACACAGAATTGCTAAGCCTTCTAATGAGTGCAGTAAAACTTCTCACCGAATTAGCTAAGCGCAATTCAATACGAACGGTAGATATTTTAGTAAAAATTTCTTCTTTTCTCAAGGCTAAACTGAGAAAGATTAAAACCATGACTTCTTACAAGGAAAAGAGTAAAAACAAAGAGAAAACAAACAACTAAGATATTATGCAAAGGTGGCGTCTTTCTTTTCGCTTTTCCCTTACAACTAAGTTAAATGCTAATGACACGTACCAGCAAACTATACTCGGTGTGCCTAGATCTTCTTTCGATGTTTGAGTCAGCACCAGGCCGGTTTTGTACCTCCTAGAACTCGAAGACTTTCCTCCTTCGACCCAAAACGAAAGCTGTAGCTAAACTAACATTCGCAACAGCTGGACTGCTTTTATATACTAACTTTTGACACACCTCTACTTCTCGTGAGTTAAAATTAGCCACTGATTCTGCTACCTAAGCATAGTTGAAGAAAAACTTTCCCGTATGATGACGTCAGTGGGGAAAAGAACCAATAGCAAAGGGCGTACAAAGTGGACTCAATAGAAACTGTTTAAAATATATTCAAAGTGCTCTTAGGCACTTTTGTCACTGAGCTACTTCAGTTAACAGTTGCTGTTTTGGAGAATCAGTATCTTCCTGTTTTCACAACAAGTGACTACGCGACGAAAATATCCACATGAGTAAGCAATAGTACTGCCATTTTCTGAATACGATTTAAAAAAGAGCTGTAAATAGATTTAAATGACAATTGGATATAGAATAGTAACCAAAAACGTGAATGAGTAGAGTAAAGACCAAAACGTTTCGTTAGTCTTCGAAACTGAAAGACAATTTATATTAAGATATATATGACCTCAGCATTACTGATGTTTATTCGAAAATGGTCAAGTGACCGACATAATCGGTAAAGATGAGCCTTTCAAAATTTCTTATTTCTTTTAATTTGCATCTAAACAATTTTCTTGATGTACTTCAAATTACTTTTACTCGGTAAACCGTTAACATACGTGTTACCTTCGATATTGATTTTTCTGGTAAATTTCACTGACAGTATTTTTCAACATTTTTTATTGCAAGTCAGCATGTCTTACACAATTGTCGAGCTTCGGGAATTTACCCAAATCGAATCGGGGCATAAACTTATTGTTCACACTCTGAGAGTTTGTTAAAGTATAACGTTTATTTATAGTACAAGACGTTTGTAAAAGAAAACTGAAATTGTGGACCAAAATCCTTGTTTGGATTATGCTTGAAAAGGAATTCACGAAAAGAGCTGAAATTGGGTTCAGATTTCAAACAATTTCTTATTTCAATATTTTTACAGCCAGTCTCGATTTGAAAAATATTTTTAACGTAGCGGAACCCTGAGAATTTTTGATGCTGAAGAAAGAAACTCGATCGTGCAGGCTGTGAAATCGTTCTCGATAAAGCCGAGGGTTTGACTTGTTCGGTAGCCCATTTCAAATGTTAGTGTCACGCCGTGTCACGCTACGTCATGCATAATATATAATATCGTTGTTGCTTGATAACAGCTGATTTTTATAACAGTCAGCACATTCCACTCAATTGTCCAAAATTCGGGGAATATGCCCGGGCAGAAGTGGGAGAAAATTACAGCATGTCCTTAGTTATGCAATAAGTTTTTCACAGTCAGCATTTTTCACACAAAGAAAGCTCTGCCGGCCTCTGGAATAATGACGCACAAAAAGGATGCAATTGTTTTTCACTTTCGTTAATGAATAAACGTTAAAAATTAGTCGAGTTTAAATCGCTTGTGGATCTTGCCAGTCAGCATATTTATTTTCACACAAGACTTAAGCAATTTATTTACAAACTCAACCAGGCGAGGCTAATGTTAAACAAAGGTGTTGCTGCTATGTTATCAAGTACTGATGTAGGGAAATGTTTTCAAATAAATTATTGAGCAGTAGACAAATGAGTTTATCAAACTTCAAAAATTTCCTCAGTTTTTTGTAACGTTGATAGACTAGGGAAAATACCCCATTCATGGTCTACCGGAACAATAGAACATGTTTATGCATTTGGTACGATTGTGTATCAAAACAGATTCAAATTCTTGACTCGGATATAAACCAGACTTATCGCAACAATCATTAGGGACCTTTAGCAACGAGGACGCCCACGTCGACGACGACGGCAGAAAACAATAGTGAATACAATAGCTGCACGTTGGAATGCACCGTGCTGGTCACCTGCACGCTGTCGTCTTCAAAATTACGGCGTGAAAAGCTTAATTTCGGAGTTTATGCAAGGAGCTTTAATCTCTTTCTGTTCGCAAAGCGTCACTAGGACAAAAGAGAGGGCAAATGAGCCAGACGTGGTCGAAAAGGGAAAGCAAGAAATATGGTTTTTGTAAGCTGTCGTCGTCGACGTTGCCGTCCTCGTTGCTAAAGGTCCCTAATGATTGCTCAAGACGCAAACGCGGAATTCGCTTAAAATTGAAAATAAATTTAAGTCATACAATTTGGTCAGTTTAAGTTGCCGTGTAGTATTTTGTTTATGCAAATTCTTGTGCTTGAATAACCTTGCCCTCCCTGTGCTGTGTTAAACAACGTAGGGTGCGCAAAAGCAATAACAGACAGTGATCTCGAGCTAACCGTCAAATTTCCGATCAACTAATTAAGAATAGAAAAGCACGAAATCAAGCATAGCAATTTGAACTTCGAAAATTGCAGCAGCGGAACTAAATTACTTCCAAACTTCTTTTCAGTTTTACCCCTACGCTAGAGGAAGACTCAACTAACATTAACAATGAGCTTACTTATGCCTGCCCATAGGTAGCAATATTAAATCCAAGATCATAATTTACTTAAACCACTTTAAAATCTATTTGAGGAACTGATTAAATGAAATTTGGAGATTTAAACTTAAATGGATTTTGTCTCTAATTTATTTTCAGGGTTCTACCGACTAAACTTATTTCTAATAAAACTTTAACCCAAAACAAGTTATCGGAAAAAACAGATATCCCTGTTAAACGTTTTATGAAATTCTAACAGATTTCGACGCAATGTTTAAACAAGTAATTTAAAAAAAGATTTTAAAATTAAATAGTGAAAGTTTAAATCAAACTACTTTCAAAGCTTTTAAAAATAATTCAAGGTTTGAATTTAATGAAAACTAGTTGAAGGTTTAAATCTAAATATACTTTAAGTTTAAATCAAATAGGTTTTGAAGTGGTTTAAATAAATTATGATCGTGGTTTAAATATTGCTACCCAATGGACAGTCATACTTACTCTCATTTATTTAAAAAGAGCTTGAACTTGAGGTTGCATGTTCTTTAATACTTTGAGGATTTCAGTTAAGGAATGCTTATAAGCTCTACTTGCGTTATTGAATTGCAAAAAGAAATTAAGAGCATGCTGGACGGCGACGACGGTGCAGTTACCTAACGTTTGGCCAGCGTGTTCGACATTGTAATTCACCCCAGTGTAAAGAGTTCGAGCGCCGGTCAGACCGCTGTATTGTGAGTTGAGCGAGGCAACTTTACCCAACTTGTTCCAGTCGACTCGGATAAATAAATTAGTATCGTCTTCTGCTGCGTGTTGGTCTAACCTTAAATGGATTAGTCTGCTGTCTAGGGGGAATCAAAGA